>JAVSCE010019146.1:0-107839 GCA_032199065.1 Smutsia gigantea
GATGCATAGTTGGATAATAAAAGAAGGGAACAATGAACATAAATGTCAAGCTAGTGGTTATTCTTTGTGTGAAGGGGAGGGTTTGTTTTTGAGATGGGCCTATGAATGGCTTCTGGATTGACTGGCAAGATAATGTTTTCTATCATGGAGGATGATTACAAGGGTGTTTGCTTGGGAATCGTTTATTAAGCTCTATATTTTGTGTTGTTAAAAAATATTTTTGTTGTAACTAAAAAAGATTTTAGTTTTTAGGTGGTGCAATAAAGGTGTTTCCCTTTATATCTCCTAAAACAAGAACAGTAAGAAACACACCCATATGCCTTGAATTTTCCAGGGATCTGTAAAAGGCACTAAAAATATTACTAGAATAAATCTTAAATATTGTTCCTGTTAACTTGAAATTCCACCTCACTCCTTACAGAACTGACCAAAAGTACACAGCATTTTTTAGAAAAATAAAAAGCCATGCCTTGCTAGAACTGAGCAGTCTTGAGTGACTCATTTTGTGACCTGAATGTACAATTTGTGTGATATAACTAAAACATGAGCCTCCAGCCCCAAGACCCTCCAGCTGACTGTTGCCTGGAGTCTTGGTCACAAGTAATGAAATTCTCATGCTGAACAAAGCATAGTGTAGGGCTAGTCACTGAGGGCGAGTGATTTTATTATCTGCATTTTAAAGAGCTTTATGTCTCTCAAAATGTAAAATGACACAACCACTTTGGAAAACTGGCAGTTTCTAATAAATTTAAATATATACCCTATGACTCAGCAATTCTGCTTCTAAGTATTTTCCCAAGAGAAATTAAAACATACGTCCATGAAAAGAGTTGTACAAAAATGTTCGTAGTAGCTTTATTCATAATATCCTGAAAAGATCAGGAAACAGTCCAAATATCTATCAATAGGGGAATAGATAAACAGATTTCGTGTATCTATACAATGGAATACTATTCGGCAATAAAAAGAACTGTTACATGCTATACATGGATAAACATGCTGAGTTAAAGAAGCCAGACAAAAAAAATTTTACATATTGTATAATTCCATTTACATGAATTTCAACAACAGGCAAATCTACTCTATGGTAATAGAAGTCAAAACTGTGGTAATCTCGGGAGGGTAAAAAATACTATTCTTCCCAGGAAGTTTTCTGTCTTAGAAAATTACATGTTATTAATACCTTAATTTGAGTAATTTTTCATAGAAAACTCCATAGTTTCTCTCCACCCTCACCAAATAAACGGTGAACATTCACAGAATATCTGTTACTTTGAAGGGATATCAAATTCTTAGTCCCGCCGTGGGAGTAACTGCCATCTCTGTCATGAACAAGGGACATGAAGAATGGGGACAGATCATGGAAGGTAAAGTGGAGAGTATGACTTGAATACAGAAATACCCTGGCCAACCGAAGGAACAAACAGCAGCAGACTCATAGACACTGAGAAGTGACTAGTGGTAACCAAGGGGTTCGGGCGAGTGTGGAGGGAGCAGGGAGACAGATAAAGGCACACAGTAATTCTCAATCACAATGTAAGGTGGTTATAGGGACGGTAGTACAGCATGGAGAATATAGTCAGTGATTCTGTAACATCTTTCTACGTGGATGGATAGTAACTGCACTGGAGGGGGTGAGGATTTAATAATATGAGTAACTGTCGAACCACTGTGTTGTACATTTGAAACCAATATGAGCCTGTATATCAGTGACACTTCAAATAAAAAAAAATACCTCGGCCTTCACCATGCCACAGAGAAAGCCAGTTCTTCTGATGCCTCCCGTCCCCCAACCAACTGCCCCCTGTCTCTAAAAACAGAGATTCTCCAGCAGTTGGGTCCGTCAGGGCTGGGAGCCAATGACAGAGGGAGCTGCTCTCCAAGGAGGGCTGAGGTTTACATCGGAGATGTGTTTCCAGTTTCAGCTGCTAGGGGGCAGAACTGCGGCAGCAGTAATGGAATGTTTCCAGAAGTGAAGAAGCTGGAGGCAGAATTAGGCATCTAGCCAATTAAAAAGCAAGAAAAGGTGCAGGCCAGAAGAGGCACAGGAACCCGGGCTCAGCAGAGCCTGTAGGCGGGAATGAGGGTGTGGAAAGACCAGAGAAAACGCTGAGGTGGCAGCAGCCTGCCAAAAACCGCTGAGATGCAGGCTGAGAAGGGTTCAGTGGACCCCCCAGACCTGGGACTGTCTCTGACGAGGGTATCCATGGTGCAGTTCCCGAAAACAAGAATGTGTAAGCCCGGATGCTTTATTAAGGGGTGGTGGGGTTCAACTAGGGGAGAACAGTTTCCTGAGGGAACCTCCCAGGAAAGTTGGAGGAGATCCAGAAACAAGTACAGACAGAAAATGAGGGTGGCCTATAAAAATAAAGGTATGATTTTTTTAGGGGAGTGGTGAAGAAATTCTCCTTGGTCAGTAAATTGATGAGTGAAACCTTAAAAGCTTGCTTTTTCCTCATCTTACAGCTTTGATCCCAGTTTAAATGCAATGTCCAAGAAAAATGGAAATCTTACTTGGAGTACCCATCGGTCATTTATACTCTGTAGTGAATGAGTGATTTATAAAACAAATGTTAATAACTGAACACCTTCTTTGTGGAGCTAGAGCTTGTATTCTAGTGAGGCTGGACCAGCAAGAAACAAGAAAAAAATACCTAAATTAAAATGTCAGATAGTAAAAGGGCAATGGAGAAAAGAAATCAGGTTATAAGAAAGAGAAAGACTGGGCAGATTGAGAGGGCCTTCAGATGAGATGCTCAGGAAAGTTTCCCTCAGGTGATGTTCAAGCCAAGAGCCAAGCGCTGAGTCTGTAGGGTAAAGACGTGTGGGAGCGCCTTCCAGACAGAGGGGACAGCGGTGCAAGGGTTCAGGGCTATGTTGCTCAGGGTCATGAACTTTGTAAACTCCAAAATAAGGGATTAGAGTTTATTCTCTCTGCAGTGAAAAGTCATTTTAAACAGGGGAGTGGTCTGACCTCATTTGCATTTTGAATAGTATTCAGTGGAGCATCAACTCTAAAGAAGCAGAGAGGCCAATTAGGGAGCACTTGCAAGAGTTCTTGAGGAGAGGAGATGAAGGTGGCATGGACCCGAGAAGTAGCTAAGAGGTGGTGAGAAGGGGAGGGGTTGTGACTATGTTTTGTAGGTGGGTGAGTAAGGTAAAGCAGCAGAGATGACTACTAGATGTCCAGCCTGAACGACTGCATAGTGGTGGTGCTGTGAAATGAAATGAGGAAGACTGCAGAACCACCCAGTGGTGTTGATGAAGAGTCAAGAGTTCTATCTGGGACATGTTAAGGACATACCTATTACATATCCAATCGAGATGTCAAGTGGGCAGCTCAGAAAGAACATCAGGGTGGAACTGTAAATGCCCTTAGTACATGGATAGTGTAAGTGCTGCTGAAGTGGGCACAGCCTATGGATAGTATTTAAAGCCATCCGCCTAAATGGGATCACCTAGGGACAGAGTGCTGCCCGGGCAGAAAAGGGAGCCCAGCCAGCTCCAGGCAGGGGATCTTGAGGCGTGAGGCAGAGGAGTTGGAGCCAGTTAAAGAGCTGAGAGGGAAGAAGCTGAGAGGCAGGACAGCCAACGTGGCAGAAATCAAGAGCTGAAAGTATTTCAAGCCAAGAGCGAGAGAGGGTAGACCATCATGTCAAAAACAGCCTCGTTTTTGAGGAAGAGGATGATTATGACTTTGACAAGGGTAGTTGCCGGGACCACTGGAAACCAGGTCTTGATGAAAAAGGGAAACTTATGTGAGGCCAGACCTTCTAGAAGAGAAGAATACCTAGAAATGTCAGAAAAAGTCCATCAAGGGCATAAATGCCAAATACCAAATAGAAGAGGTTCCCAAACTGGCTGAATATCAGAATCACCCCCAAGGAACGTAGTTTCCTGGTCTCCCAGATCTGAATGAGTAGGAGTGGGAATTGCAAGTTATTGTTTTTGCTGTCATTAGTTTTGAATTTAGTTTTTACTAATTGAATCTATATTTTTTGAAAGCTCCTCAGGTAATTTCGTTTTAGCTGATTAGAGCAGGTGAGCTGGGCAGGAATATTCCCACCGAAACACAATAAATACATTCTCCTGGTTTGGAAAAAAAAAAACGTTCACAGGTAGAACTTCCTAATTTTATCTCCCCTAAACTTTTTCTTCAACCTTAAGAGATATCACTTGTGTTCTGATGTATTTTAGTGGAACACAAAATGAGTACTTACAGAAAGACTCAGCAACAGTTTACCATGCTTGGACATCCTGCCCTTTTTCATGGATATATGTGCTCCTGACTGGGACCCTATATTGCATACATAGAATTAGAGGTAGTTTTTTCTGCCATTGAAATTGGTTTTTGTACTTAATAGTGGAGTTGTTTTTAGCAATTTTGACAGTATTATGCAAACTGCACATAGATTTTTAGTTACTCTACCATCAGAACAGGTTTGAGAATGCTTGGAAAGAGCTCTGAAAGCCTCATGCTCTTTCTCCTTCCTCCCTCTCCCTCACTCTTCTTGCTCTGTGTCTCTTTCCTTCTTTCTGTCTCTCTCTCTCTGCTCTCTCCCCCCACTTCCTAGTCTCCCATTCTCCCTCCCACCCCACCCCCTCTCTCTATCTCTGCTCAAGTTATCAGTTTCCTCAAGGGACACCGGAAAGTTTAATCCCTGTCCCCCTGAGTTGAGTTCAGATGGCTGGAAGAAAATCCCCAAATGGGAGTAATTTGATATGGCGGGAAGAAGCAGGAAAAACAAAATTTTAAACAGGAGCTTCCCTCAAAGAGGCCATTATAATAAGGTTTTACATGTGTACATTGCTTTACAGTTCAGAATGCATCATTATGTGTATTACTTCATTTGATCTTTACATCAATCTCAGAAGAAACTATGCTTTTACTAACAAAAAAAATTGAATAAATGGAGGCATAGAAGCATTCAGACAATTCAGGATTCTTCAGGTAGAAAAATACCAACTTCTGAATGACTTGTTCACAATCCCAGAGTAAAAAAGTGAATGAACTCAGTAATGAAAAGGAACAAATTATTGATACTTGGAACAATGTGAATGACTTCCCAGGGAATGGTGCTGAGTGAAAAAAACCAACCTCAAAAGATTACATATTCTGTGATTCCATTTATACAAAATGTTTGAAGAGATGAAATTTTAGAAACACAGTAGTGGTTGGTGGTTACCAGGGTCAGGTATGGTGGAAGGAGGTGGGGCAGGAGGGAGGTGAGGGTGGTTATAATAAAGCCAACAACTAAGGGATCATGATGAAGGAACCATTCGGTATCTGTACTGAGATGGTGGATATATGAACCTTTACATGTGATAAAAGTGGTCTAAACATACATAAGTGAGTGAGTACAACTAGAACTGGAGAAATGTGAATAGATTATATCAATATCAACATCCTAGTTATGATTTTGTACTATAGTCCTGCGAAATGTTACCAGTGGGAGAAACTGGGTAAAGGGTACACAAAATCTGTTTAATTTCTCACAACTGTATATGAATCTATAATTATCTCAATAAAAACTTCAATTTAAAGAAATGAATGAGGCAGGGTGTATCTCTGTCTCCTGGTTCTTGCCTGTACATTATTTACCTTCTCCAAGCGTAATGCAATGGTCTTGCTCCTTAGAAGTCACTGACTTTGACTCAGTGCCCTTTTTAGTGAGTTAGAGATGGGGGTATATCCAAATTTGACTCTGATTATTAAATCAGGCAAGAAATGTGTTCCCTAGAATAAATAACCTCACAGAGTGTTTCCTGCATCGCGAGGCCGGGGAACCTAAATTCTATGCCAAGTATTGCAATATTTAAATTTTTGTGAGCCAGCTATTCCAACACAAATACTCTGAGTATTCCCAGCTTTTTGGGCTCAGCTATTGAGAGGGAAGACAGTGTTGAGGGTAGGGAGAGGAGAGAACAGTCATAGAGTCTCACATCTGTGGGGTGGGGCAATGGCGGTTGATGATGGGAATGGTGATTTTCTCTCGGCGATTATGTGCACAACAGAACTGGATGCTGATGCACAGCCTCTGACAAACAAGGCTAGTGCAGGCTGTCTACTCACTCCATGCCTCAGGTGTTCTTTTCCCTTTTACTTCACCTCCTCTCTTCCTGTCACAATTTCAGCTGCTTCTCCTCCCTCTTTCCCACCCTCACCTTCTTTTCTCTCTTCTGAATGTTCTTTTTTTGTGTGGTATTTTCCCACTATGACCACATTTTAATTAATATATTATTTTCAAATATTAACCAAAAACTTAGCAAGAAAGCCACTGAAGCCTAACTCGGTTGCTGAAAGGTCACATGACTGCAACCCTAGTCCAAAGCAGTCTCCACTAAGACACGGCTTCCTGACACAGGACTACTTTGTTGGGGGAAAGAAAACCCTAGTTACACTCCGGGCTCCACCACTAATTTGTCATTTGACCTAGAGCAGTTTGTTTCCTCACCTACAAAAGGGATTCAAAATTCCCTCTCTAAATTCCCTTTAAGTTTTGTCTGCATCTACAGAAACAAGCCTTTCTGTCCAGGAGTGCTGAAATGTTGAAAAAAGAGGGTGAATCTAGGTGGAGAAGGAGAATCTAGAAGGTCACTGCATTTGAAGACTTTCCCAGAGGTTGGGTATTCTTATGGGCCAGGAAGCTGTGATCTAACCATGGGCCATCAACCCAAGGCTGTGCAAGGCAACACTATAATTACACGTAGGCCTTAATGCAGGCGAGGCCTGTAGGCATTGGGGCACTGACAGTTAATCTGGAGAGAAGGAGGGATCTAATCTGTGCAAAATGACTGTCCAACTAGAAAAGGGAGGTGATTCATTTCTTGCACCTGGGCAAAGTTTGGGTGGGGTGATTCAAAGAGTGGCAGGAAGAAGAAAGAATTGGCTCTCACTAGGGACTGAGTGAAGAATAGAAAATGAAATAGAGTCAACCAGTGGGAAACACTGAGGAAGGAGAAATTGCTATTCCCCAGGCAATGATAACTCCAACCCCCGGGGCCTTCACAGGTTAGGGTCAAAAGGGAGGAAGAATGTACAGTTGCGGTAGGATATATAGACATTTATTTTGTGCTCTTATTATGCACCCTCAAGGCGTTACCTCACTTAACCTTCACAGCAATTGTACAAAATATTAATGTCTCCATTTTATACCCGAGGAAACTAATGCTCAGGGAGGTAAGTCACAAAGTAGGACGATATATGCAGGCCAGCCTGACACCTGGGTTTGTCTGAGTCCTGTGCCTGAACTCTTCCCCCAGGAGAGCCAAGTGTTTGTTTTTAGGCTCTTTTTAGCAGCTGTAGGACCACCACCTATGCTGAAGTCTCCAGTCTCACCCTGCCACTGACCATACTTGCTCATACACTAAAGACAGGACTAAGAATGCTGTATTATCCGGCAGTGAATAGGGAGGTGTCAGCCCAGATCTGAATCAGAAAATCTTCAATTTGAATCCTGACTCTGCTATTTTGGTGTCTGTGGGCAAGATGCAAAACTTCACTAAGCCTCAATATTAATTTCTTTTAAGTGGGAATAATAACACCAAAGTCCTAGAGTTGTTGTGAGGATTATCTGTAAATGTAAATGAGAAGCTCAATACTTAGCACATTATAAAGGCTTAAATGATAGCTATTAAATTATATTAGCATGCACCTCAGCTGTGGCTCTCTAACTTAGCTGCACATTGGAATCACCTGAGGAGCTCTAAAAACACTGAGGCCGGACCTGGCTCCACCCCCAGAGATTCTGGCTTAATAGGTCTAAGGTGCAGTCTGGGCATGAGAGTATTACAAACTCTCCAGGTGATCTAAGACTTTAGTGTATGCTTCAGAGTCACCTGGAGGGAGTGTTAGACCATAGTTCACGGGGCCCCATCCCCAGATTCTACATTAAAAATATATGTGTATGTTATTTTTAATCATCTAATCTCTTATATTATGAAATCATTCAAGCATACTGCAAAGTGTAATGATGTAATATAATGAATGTCAGTACATCTCCACCCACCTTTGTCCTATCTTAATGTTTTGCCACATTTTACATACATATACACATTTTATGTTTTAAAAAATGACATCTGGGCCGCCACCTGTCCTCAAGGACCAAGCCTGGACACCATGCCCCAGAAGAGTGATATCTTTCCCTGTTTTTACAGTGGAGGACTCAGGAGAGACTTTCAGCTCAGGAGGAAGCAGCTAACTATTGGAAAGATCTGGCTATGACCTGCAGGCAGAGGGCGGAGAATACACAAGAGAAACTAGGAGAATTCCAGGGGGGAAGCCAAGAATATGAAGCTGAACAGGAGATGCAGCTGCAACAAATTGAAACCAGGAACAGGGACCTTCTGTCAGAAAATAAGTGCCTCCACATGGAACTAGAAACCATCAAGGAGAAGTTTGAAACACAGCATTCTGAAGGCAGCAGGCAGATCTCAGCCTTGGAGGATAACCTTGCCCAGACAAAAGCCATTAAAGATCAACTGCAGAAATATATCAAGAGAGCTGGAACAAGCAAATGATGACTTAGAAAGAGCAAAACGGGCCACAATCATGTCTCTGGAAGACTTTGAACAGCCCTTGAGTCAAGCCATTGAAAGAAATGCCTTCTTGGAGAGTGAATTTGACAATAAGAATCTCCTAGAATCTGTTCAGCGACTAAAGGATAAAGCCAGAGATTTGCAGCAGGAATTGGCTGTGCAGCAAAACCAGGAGAAACTCAGGCCCCCCCCATGCGCAGCTCAGTGGAAAGTGAAAAGACAAACGCAGCTGTGCAGGCTACTGGCTCTGTGCCATCCACTCCCATAGCTTATTGAGGACCCAGATCTAGCTAAGACACACGGGGGACATTCAGATGTGGTCTGGGTGACTCCACAGGTGGGAGCGCCCTCATGCCTGTGGCCAAGATATCAGCCCTCAACGTCCTGAAAGATGTCCTACAGAAAGTAGGAGCCCTGGAGTCCGAACTTGCATCGTACCAGAATTTCGTGTACCATCAGTCACCAGTGTGCCTCTGGGTGACAAGGGCTGGGAAAACACCTGGAATTTGGGAAGCTGCCTTCAAATATTTCCTCAACCATCGCTGCTGTCAGCCCAGGGTGTAGTCAAGATGTTGCTTTAGGAAATCCATGGAAGCAGAAGCCCCTGGTGTCTGTGTGGAAGTTACCTTCCTGTCTTTAAATGAGATTTTTGATTTTTTAAGTTAGTTTGAGAAATATGAGTAAGAAGTCACACTAGCCAGTGACTGAGGAGGCTGTTGCCTGTGGCCCCTGCCGGCTCTGCCTGTGAAATGCCGTCTCATAATCCCCAGCCTCCTTGGTGGGTTGAAACCAATAGGGACAAACCGGCTCTGCAAAGAGTTCTAAGGTGTAGGTGCCCGACACGTTGAGCTGACCTGAGTTCTGATTGGTACTGAGAGGTGTTTCTAATGCCTGGAAATGCCTTAAAAGTGGGATCTGAGCCCATCTCAGGCTCACTGCAGCCCCCACTCAGTTGGAGCTATCTTAAAGAATAAAGTTCCCCAGTGTTCTGTGGCACAGGAAGGATCTCTGTACTGAAATCATGTCTAGGAAAGAATAATAAAATAGGCACATGCCTTTTTTTAAGAACTGTGATATAGTGTACCTGTGAGACTTTTAAATCTCTCCCTGAGGCTTTTAGAGGCATGCTTGAGTTTCAGAGTAAATTTTGTGTGGGCCAGGTGAGTGGAAAATGTGTCCTCTTTAGATTAATCCCAAGTATTAGTTCTCCTGAGCCATCTGTCCTGGCCTGGGGATGACCTCCACTTCAGGACCCTGAGGGTCATTATGGATGGAGTGCCCTTGGTAATGCGGGCCCTGAGAACAGGACTTCATTCAAAGCTATGATGAAATCATCAGGGTGACCTTCAAATCATAAGTTTTCAAGCACTATTGAAATTTGTTTACAGAGATTAAAACTTTGGTGCCCGGTTTGTTACCCTCAAAACCTTCTTCTATCAGTGAAAGATACACTTTTATCTTTTTAAAAGAACAATAAAATCAAGAGAAACTAATTTTAAAAAAAAGAAAATGACGTCTGCTTAAGTTTTTCAAATGGTGAGATTTATTACTTGCCTTCGTAGAGTGCATCGTGATAATGGCCCGATTTATTTTTACTCATTAAGCGCAGCGGCCCTTTGCCGTCTGTGACGCCGATGACACAAGCCTGCTTAGACAGGGTGGGGAGGACTTGACTGTGTCTGTTTAGCAGAGTTGGGTTGCACCCACATTCAAAAACAGGATTAACCTGTACATTTTTTTTCCTGGTTATTCTTGTCAAGTTTTTAGAATCAAAACTGCTTTAGCTTCATAGTGATCAAAGGGTACAAACTTTCAGTTACAAGTAAGTTCTGGGGATCTAATTTACAGCATGACTATAGTCAATAGGAATGTACTATATACTTCAAATTTGCTGAGACTGGATCTCAAGTGTTCTCACTACACACATACATACACAAAATGGTAAACACGTGAGGGGATGGACATGCTAGTTACCTCGGCTGCTGTATCCTTTAACAATGTGTACCTGTGTGTAAACATCACAGTGTACACCATAAATATGGTTCTGTCAATCATACTTCAATAAAGTTGAAAAAAAAATTTTTTAACACCTTAATCTCATAAAATAAGCAAAACTGTAAAACATGTCCTCACCTTTAAAAAGAAATAGTAATGTTATGTAATATGGGGATTGTATAGTTTCTGAAACTTTGGAAAAGTCTTCTAAGAGTCTTTTGAGCCAACTGACCACTTTTCCCCAAACAGAAATATCTTTATTGATTTTACCAAAAATTGTAGTCAGTGTAAAAAAAATCAACTGGAAATGTTTTGATTAAAGGGAAGTCTTCAAATTTCACTCACTAGAGAAAAACATTAGTAACAGTTTCAGATACATCCTCTCAGTCTTTTTTTCTATATAAATTAGATTATACATACATACCTTTCATGATCTGCTTTTCTTTTTTATTGACGTATAGTTGATAAACAATATTATACTGGTCTCAAGTATACAACCCAGTGGTTTAACAGTTATATTATTAAATCCTCACCCCAATCAGTGCAGTTACTGTCTGTCAATATAGGAAGATGTTACAGAACCACTGGCTATGTTCTCCATGCCACCCCTGTGACCGACTTCTATTATGATTGAGATCTTCGTGCCCCTTTATCCTCATCTTTCCCAACCCCTTCCTCATGGTAGCCACCAGTCACTTCTCAGTGTTTATGAGTCTTTTTCTATTTTGTTCATTTTGTTTTGTTTTTAGATTCCACAATAAGTGAAGTCATACAGTATTTGTCTTTCCCCACCTGGTTTATTTCACTGAGCATAATACCCTCAGGTCCGTCTGTGTTGTTGCAAGTGGCAGGATTCCTTTTCTTTATGGCTGAATAAGATGCCATTGTGTATATATATCACATCTTCTTTATCCATTCTTCTATTAATGGACACTCTGGTCTTGCACCTTTCTTTTAGAAATTTGGCCATCACTTATGTTAATACATAGAAAATTATACTGTTTCTATGCCATATCAAATTTAGATCTTCCTAAATTTTTTATTCTTGAACATGGGATGTCTTTCCATTCATTCAGGTCTTCTTTAATTTCTTCCTACAATGTTTTGTAGTTTTCAGTATACTAATGTTATACTTTTGTTAAATTAATTCCTAATTATTTTATTGTGATATGACTGTGAATGGAATTGGCTTTTTTATATTTCATTTCCAGATTGTTCATTAGCCGTATATAGAAATACAATTGATTTTTGCATATCAATCTTGTATCTTTCAACCTAGCTGATAGTTTTCTAGTTCAATTTTTTGTGTGGATTCCTTAGGATTTTGTATATATAATACCAAGTCATCTGTGAATAGTTTTCTATCTTCCTTTCCATCTGGTTACCTTTTATTTTCTTGCCTAATTTTGTGGGCTGGAACTTCCAGTATAGTGGTGAATTAGAAATGGTGAGAGCAGACATACCTAGCTTGTTCCTAATCCAGTCTTTTACCATTAATATGAGGTTAGCTGTGGGTTTTTCATAGATACTCTTTATCAGATTCAGAAAGTCCCTTATATTCCTAGTTTGATGAATGTTTTTATAAGAGTGTTAGACTCTTGTCATATGTGTTTTCTGTGCTCATTGAGATGGCCACATGGTTCTTGTCCTTTATTCTATTACTATGGTACTACATTGATTTTTGTATGTTGAGCCAATCTTATATTCCTGGGATATATTCCAACTGATCATGGTGTATAATCTATTTTATATGGCACTGGATTCAGTTTGCTTTATTTTCTATATTCATAAGGGATATCGGTCTGTAGTTTTCTTGTGATGTCTTTGTCTGGTTTTGATATCAGGGTAATACATTCTCATAGGATGAGCTGACAAAGAGTTTCCTCTTCCTTTTTTTTGAAAAGTTTGTGAAGGATTAGTTTCAATTCTCCATTAAATATTTGGTAGTATCACTAGTGAAGCCATCTGGACTGATAAGTCTTTTAATACTGTATGATAAGAAGTGTGAACTATTGTGGGAGGTTACAGGAGCAAATGACCAGTTTTGCCTAGAAGAGGAAGGAAGATGGGAAAAGAGGAGACACTAAGAGTTTTGTTTATATGGCTATTATGTTGGGGGTATGGAGAAAGAGAAAAGGGCAGGAAAGACAGGCTGGAGATAGATGAGGCAGGACACTGAATGCCTGATCCAGACCTGCACCAGACAAAACCTGCTACTTCTCCTATAAGGTCATTGTTGCCACTGTTTTGAGGGCAAGGGATGTAGAGGGGTTAGTTGAGGATATTATGTCAAAGAAGAATAGAACTACTGACCAAACCATTTTGGAATTTTGCTAGCCAAGTGTCAGTCACTAAAGATAACACTTCAGGGTGAAGAATGTAGTTGAAGCCTGAGTGTCCAATAAAGAAGATGGAGAGCTGATAAAATAGGTGCAAGTTGGAAGAAGTAACAAAGTGAGGGTAGAAAATGGGTTAGTGATACTTGGGCCCCAGAGGTTCAGGAAAGCATTCCTGAGCAGATCATCGGCTGCAGCATCCTTTTTATGCTTGCTATGGGCCTGGGCCATGTTCATAAAGGGTCCACATCACACCAGCCAGGCAAGCTCCTTAACTGCGGAGATCATGTCCTGTGTATCTGTATCTTCTACAGAGAGATTTGCCAAAATTAAAAGAATGCACACATTAAAATTTCTTTAGACAGTTTTTAAAAAAGAATGGCTCATTCAAATTCCATCCCACATGCTGCTTGCCCTCCATCAAGACTCTTCTAAATTCTCAATGTGTCAGGCAGTAGCTCCAGAATGTCTCCAGGAGAGCAAGAAGAGGTGTGTTATCATCAGGGGTAGACATGCAAATCCTCTTTCTATCCTTTAAACTGCAATGAAGATTTTTCAACCAAGATGGCTTTTTCCTACCGAAACCTTGACAAGGAAGGTAGTATTAACCAAAACCAGCTATGCAGACATCTCCGAGTCCATCTAGAAAATCTATCATATTCTCAGAGGGAGCACACTTTCTGGGTAGTCATGGACACAACACGGAAAGAGCACTGCGTCGGTAGCCCAGAGACCTGAGCTCTGAGCACTGCTGCCACTAATGAGCTGTGTTACCTTGGTTAAGCAAGTCACTTAACTTCTTTGACCTCTTGTTAAAAGGAGGAATTGGGATAAAACTTACAAAAGTGTCTTTCAAATATGAAAATTAGCTTTGATGATGTATTTAATGCTTACTCTAACTACCATGGTATGCATAACTACTGTAGAATGTTATTTCTTTAATAGCTCTCCAGAATACTTCATAATTCTTGGTTATCTTGTAAAGAAACAGGTGTAAAATACAAACTATTTCTTAAAATATAAGATGTGATATTCCTAAATATTAGATTAGCTTACTTTAGCTCTGCTTTTATGGCTTAGCATGAGTTATGTGTATGTGCTGTAGCCCAGGTCTCAAAGGGAGATTATGACAGTCAGCTTTAGTTTATTAATAAGATTTCTAAAGTATAAAAGCAGTTCATGTTCAGTATAGTGTATGGCTAAATGCAGTCTCTGGAGTCAGACTCCTTAGGTATAAATCCCAGCTTGGTCAGTGCCACCCATGTAATTTTCACCAAGTTATTCTAACCTCTGGTTTCCTCAGTTTAAGGTGGGCGATAAAAAATAGTAATTTTACCTCATTTGGTTGTTGTGAGAATTAAATGAGATAATGCTTGTAAACATTTTGAATGTTGCTTGGTATACAGTGTCAGTTCAATAAATAAAAGCTATCTTGTTGTTTGTGAATAGCAAGAAAGATGTCCTTTCTGCTCTCTTCCCATCAACTCCATGGGCCCACTCCTCTAAGGGAGTTAAGTATGTTGCCTTCTGGAATGATGATTTCCTTCCAAATATTGTTTGCAGAAATGGATTCTGATTAAAATCAGACATTTACTAGCTAAAGCAGGTTGGATAAGAAGGGGGTATCCTATTACTGAAAGCATTTCTTCTATTGCAAAAGTGCTTATTCTTCCCTCCAAGGTCACCATAATTGATGGGTACCCTCACCAAAACCCTTTCCCAAGTTCTAAGCATGAACAAGTTGTACTGGTTGCTAAAGTGCACATAAAGAGAAGAAATTCACAACGGGAATGCAAGGGCCCATACAGAAAGTGAATTGAGAGTCTGGATTTCTAAGAAAAGTCATTGCCTACATGGAAAATAAGACAGGGTAGCATTTTTAAGCATATGGTCTATAGTGGTAATCACTAAGGGATTGACTGTGGGAAGCATCACAGATGGATATGAGATTTAAGCCAAAGAATACGTATCTAATTCCATAGCTCTAATTCAAAAAGCAACAAAACTAAAGTAGGCTTTTAGACTCAGAAATAATTTTTAATATTAGTAAGTGAATATTATTTACAAATTAGGTAACTATAAGAACAGAGAAATAGCTGCAAGTGGATAGTAGCTGCCTCTGGCAAGCAGTGTAGATAGGGGAGACAGGTCACTGCAGTTTTTTATTACAAACCATGTAGTACTACTGACATATAAAATGATATACTCGTGTTATTTTGATTTAAATAAATATATATTCATTTTAAAAACACAAGTCAGTTTTAAGAATATCAACTTGTTGATAATATTCACATGGGATCAAAGTGGTGCCTCCCCAACCCTGGTGTATGATTTTTTCCAGTGTCAGGTTGAATGAGACAAAAAAGAAATATTTTTTTGAAAAATATGTTCCATAAGCTGATTCATGTAACTAATATAAAAACTGTCCTTTATTCTGAGATTAGTCTATCTTTTCTTTTGGTGTTAAAATGTTCTTTCTTTTATGAAATGAAGGGGACAGTAAATAGTAATCAGTTTTGTCTTGTCTTGAAAAATGCTTCTTAGCAAAATTAATAACTGAAATACTTTCTATGACAGTTGCTTTTCCTTCCATTTTGTTTAATTTAAAAGATCTCTGAAATCCAGAGTTTCTAGAAACCACTGGTTGAGTAGCAAAGGTTAGTGCATAGACTGGAGGACAGTGGAAAGAGTCTGTAGTTCTGGCCTACAAGGGTTCTATGAAGAATGGCAGGAAAGTGACCCAAGTGTGCTGTCACTGGAGAAAACTCCAAAGGACTTGGACATAGGGGGATGTCAAGGGTGATTCCAGAGGAGCCACCTTCTCCTCCTTAAGCATCTTCCATCTTGGGGCCCTTTCTTCAGTTATTTCCATTGCCTTGTGCCCAATCCGCCTCAGAGAAGGCTCTCTCCCTCTTCCTTACCTGCTGCTACCTCTTTGCTTATTTCACCTCTACTTGTGGGTTTTAATTCAAATACTACTGCTTGTTGAATCCTTTCTGGTCTCCTTGGTGGTATTTATGTCCCTTTGTTATGCAATCCCAGAGCACTGTGTACTTTAGAACACTATCACTGTAATGATATGTTTTTAGGATTTTTGTCCCCCACTCTGTAAGGGCAAGAACTGTGTATGAGTTTATGCACTATTGTGTTTCCAGTGCCTAATACCTTCCTTGCCTGGAGCATACTAAGGTGCCAACAAACATTTGTTAAATGACTGAATGTATACCTCAGGTCTGACATTCTGTATAGACTTTTGTAAAGTCACTAGAAATCTGTGAGAATACACTGACATGCAAATGAGAGGGATATAGACCCATCATAAAAATTATCTTCACTGTCTCCAAATGGCAGTTTCCACCAAGTACACCACGTCAACTTAGTAACATTTTAAATATTTCAAACAGCTATAAAGCAGGGCAACGATTTCTACTTTTGGAAATGATTTACATTTTTGCCAGAATAACAAATGTGGCCCTTTGTTAACCAAAAGGATGGATGAGTAGGCATACTAAGAGAAGCAAAGGAACTTAGGAAATAAGAGAAAACTTTTCCTTCCTAGAATCTTTCTTTAACCGCCACTCCTAACAACCCACCTTAACTTTAAAGATAAAGGTTTGCTGCTGTGCTTCCCTCTTACTGGATTTTGGGAGAGGCAGGGATGTACCTGAGCAAAAGGCATGAGGCCAGGAGTAAGGAGGGAGGAATTCCCCTGGGTGGCATCATTTCCCTGGATGCTAGTTAAATGGATCAGTTCTGTGGTCCCCAAGGGGAAGGTGTATCTCATCCAGATTTATGGAGCATTTCCCTATATATATAATTTTTGTGTTATTTCCCTATGGCATGGTAGTCAGTCAAGTCTTGTTTAAATGTTACAGCCTGTCTTGATAGTGTCTTTAGTCTAAGCTAAGGTCAGAGGGTTAACAACCTTTGTGATTGGTTGTCCAGAGAGACCCCTCCCCACCTGGAGATTCCTCTTGGGTAGTAACCTTTATGGTTCTCAGGTTTTAAGGAAGAAGGAAGACCCTTACACACTCCCGCTCACCTTAAAACCTATGTGGTATATATTATCATCATCCCCATTTTTACAAGTAGACACAGTCTTTGTGAGCCTAAGGAACACGCCCAAGGCCACAAGGTAGCAAATGGCAGGGCCGATTTGTAAACCTGTACTTTTTTCCACACAGATCATCTATAATAATTGCTATAATAAAGGTTCAGACCAGTAATTTGTTTAAATATGTGATGCATGGAGTAATTCATAGAAAATTATATGGATTTAGTTATCTTTACCATCACTTGCCCCTACCTCTCCACTTCAGAGAGGCTGGACTTGTCCAGGGAATAAAATGTGATCTCTTTTACAACTGCATCTAATACAAATAACTAAGAATAAATATCCATGGCTTGTGGTAGCCACAGAACACAGGTTCTTTCTTTTGATTTTTTTTTAAACTGAGACATAATTCATGTAATATTGACCCTTTTAAAGTAAATAACTCAGTGGTTTTTAGTATAATCACATGTTCATGCAACCCCCTATCTAATCCCCACTATCTAATTCCAGAACATTCCATACTTTGATTCACTTTTGAAGTTTCTTTACTTAAGTACAAGAGGAACAACTAGGTATGTGCAATGGACAACTCCAAAAAAGATCCAGAGATCTCAAAAATAAAACTAGAGCCAGCAAAGACAGTGCTGCTACTGTAGTCTGCAAAAGGAAAACTGCATTACAGGTTAAAAGAACATGACATAGATACCACTGTGTCAATGGTTAGGCCATAGGGAACACATTTGAATTTTGTCCAGCTAAAGAGCAGCTCTCTACAAGTGGGAAGAGGAAAAGGGTCCAAGGAGGGTAATGAAGATAATTAAAGAGCAGGGAAGTAACATTCATAATGAAAGCTTTAAAGAGCTTATAGTAATTTAGTCTAGGAAAGTTAAGAACAACCTTAAAGGATATACAAAGATTGTTGTACAGAAAATGGTGGCCTTGTCATTCTCCTTTCACTAAGGAAAATCCAAAAGAAAATGGATTCATTTTACAGTGTGAACGATGAGGTAGCATAGGAAGTCACATGACAGCCCTGTTGACATCAAATGGTGCTGGCAGCAAAAAGTCCTCTGATGTGTTTTAAAAAAATGTTTAAAGGTTGTAAAGAATAATATAAAGAATTCTTTCAGATTCCCCAGTGTCACATTTGCTTTATCATTTTCTCTCTCAATAGGTGTATATATTGTCAGAATAGCTTAAGAGTAAGTTGTACACAATTCCTTTTTATCTGCATTTTTCTCTGCATTCCTGCATTTTACCAGAGTTTAATTTTTTAAACATAAGTAGGTTTGTCTGTGGAAGAATTAGCACCTATTCTTTTAATCATTTGAGACTTAAATTACCTGTAGACTTCCATTTTCAGAGTCTCACCTTTGCAGCAATGAACTATGCCCTAGCTAGGAAACAAAAGAGCTGCAAAAATGGGTGGGTGTTACTCATTAAAATCTTTCAACAAATATTTGTTGAATACATAGTGTATGTCCGGCTCTGTTCCAAGCCCTGGGAATACATTATAGAACAACAAAGTCCCTGTCCCCGTAACCTAGTTGGACAAACTTAAATTTAAAAAATCAGAAACCAAGAATCCAACTTTCTTAAACAGGGAGAAGGCAAATCTCTGTGAAAAGGGGCAATTCTTGAGATTAGCTTCTAATACGGACAAAGCTGCGGAATCCAAATAGCGCTGAGGGTACAGGTCTCAGTTTGTACAATCACGCTATATAAATGATTAATCCGAAGAGGAGAGGCCTGAAAGAACCCGCGGGTAGGACTTTCTGAGCTGTTCTAGCCACTTTCTCAGCAGCCTGGCTATGGACCTCCGGGCCGCCGCTGCACTCGTTCGCATCCCCAGCGTCCCCAGCCCGGAGCCACGCACCGAGTCACTTGCCGCGGCGAGGCAACTCCGCCCGGCCCATGCAGGCCGAGCACCTGGAAACCGCGAACGGAGAAAGCCCCGCGGCTTGAAGGTTCCGGCGAACCGGCTCCTCCGGCGGCCTCGCCCACTGCAATGCAGTCTGGGTGGCTTTTCCAGGTCCCTCCCTGACCTGTTTCGCGACCAGTCCCTGCCCCCGCGGCGCCTGCGGACCCGAGTGCGTGGTTGGGAGATGTGGGGACGGGGGCTGGGCGAGGCTGTCGCACAGAACCAGCCGAGGACTGCCGATTTGCTCTTCTGACCCCGCATCTTTAAGTCCAGGAGCGGAAAGCTCCGGCTGCAGGAACTCGAGCTACGGACGAGGGTGGTACCGAGCACCCTCGTGGGCCCTTGAAGCACTGCCTGGCCTCCGCCCGCACCCTCTCCTGCCAGTTAACACCGCGGCGCCGGCGTTGAGCTCCTCGAACTCTCTCCCCTACAACCTTCCCTTAGCCTCAGCCTCCTCTCTTCTCCGTCTAGCCTTCCTCCAGGTCAGGAAAGCGCGATCTCCAGCTTCCCCAGACTTGCATCCTGTAAGGTTCTCGAATTTGCACTCGCAGAGGGTTACTGAAGTGGATAGGTGTACAGTTGCCTGAGTTCACATAATATAAAGGGCTGGACACCTGGGGCTGAATCAGTAGTACTTAAGAGGGAATTCTGTTCTCAAGAATAGATCGGTTTGAAATATAAAACCCGAGAAAACTTCACCGCCGGTGCCTTTCTCTTTAAAATGTCAACAGGACCCACCACATGGCCGTCCAACTTGGTGGCTGGGGGTGGGGTGGGATGGGGGCATTGAGGGCGCACAAGCCTCTTTGCAGACCTAGTGTTAGAGACACTGCTCGGGAACTTGGCCAAATCGATACAGAAGTACAAAAGCAAAGGTACGAGTAGGGGGGTGTGGGGTCAGAGACGGGAACAGAAAAAAAGCATAGCTTTATCCTGATTTCGGCGCGCGGTGTGGACCCGTTTTATTTCGGGCCCAGGGCAAATCAAAGGAAGTGGGCCCCCTCCCTAGAGGAGATTTTAGTCTCAAACTAGCAGCCAGGACCAAATAAGTCGTAGCAATTAAGGGAGTAGTCAAGAGAAAAGGGAGTGGGGTCCATTGTGCCTGAATTTTCTCACCGGGATCCCCTTTTGCTTAGCGCGCGGCAGCTGAATCTTTGGAGGTAACCTGGTTGGCTGGGTGTCTGGCTCTGCCGCGCGCGGAGGTTCACTCCAGGAGGTGGGCACCTTCTGTGGTGTTGGAAGAGCGAGAGCCGGGCTCAGACCCCGAAAGGGGGAGGACGCTCAGGGTTTCGCCCGCTGTTTGCACTTAAAGGTGTGTAGGGCTCGGGAGCGGCTTTTCCTGTGCTTGGCAATTGCCCCTGCCACCTCCCGTCTGCCGTTGGCTGGTCCCTCCCTCCGCGGTTTGCCCTCTTGGGGCGCCGCGCCCTGGGCAGCTCCGCACCGCGGGCCTCACCTCTGGCCTCCTTTCGCCTCCCCGCGCCAGGCCTTTTCGCTTGACCCTTAAGAACCTCCGGCTTCGTTCCCCACGGCCGGCATTTCTCCAAGCCCCCCACACTTCTCGGTTACGTCCAAGGGGGTGACTACCCCACTCCCACTCCAAGCGACTCCGTCCCGCGCCACCACTCCCTATACCCCTCACCCTTTTCCCGTCTGGCCTTGGCCACCCTCTGGGTGGCAACCGCCTCCTCCCCGCCCCTCGCGTCTCCCCCTCCTCCTTTCTCGCCCTCCCCTCTCCATTCATCCAGCCATTGTCTCCCGCCCCCTCCTCCCCTTTCCCCAAGCGGCCTCCTCCCCAACCGTGCCACGTCGTGGTTTGAAGGAGCCAATGGGCCGGCGCCGCCAGGTGTCTCTTACCTGCACCACGTGGGGGAGGGGAAGGGGGCGGGCAGGTAGAGCCACATCCCAAAACAGAAAAGCTTTCAGCCATTGCGCGCGCCTCCGGGGGGGTGCAGCCCTGTTCCTGGCTTTTTGCATAGACGCACGGGCAATTGAATACAAAAAGGGCAGGCCTCCTGGGCCCTCCTCCCCACCCCCTTTCCTGCCCAGGGTGTGGAGCACTGGCCAGGTGTAGGTTTGGGTGGTTGGTTACCGCCTTTTGCACCAGCGGCGGCAAGGAGGGGGGGTGGGCGCGCTTTCTTTTTCTCTTAGAAGAGGGTTTAGCACAGGTTTTCTTGTTCTCGCTTACACCCCACCTCGCCGCCTCCCGACCCCCCTTCTCCCCCTCCCCACCTATCATCATGACGGCGTCTCCCGATTACTTGGTGGTGCTTTTTGGGATCACTGCTGGGGCCACCGGGGCCAAGCTGGGCTCGGATGAGAAGGAGCTGATTCTGCTGTTATGGAAAGTCGTGGATCTGGCCAACAAAAAGGTATTTCTCCACGTTTCTGCCCAAATGATAGCAGTGGGACAAGAAGTTTGTTGTAGAAGTTTGGGGAGTTGGTAAACAAGTGCCCACTTGTGAGGCTGGACTCGAGGCCTAGAGAATCCGGGGTAAAACCAAACTTGTTGGCCAACCACCTTGGAGCCATTTCAGTCCTCCGCAATCTGGCTCAGGTGGGGAGGCGGGCGCAGCCGAACCAGGGTCTCTGCCTGTCGGGGGACGCCTCGCGGAGGCGGGGTGGGATCCCTCGGGCCTCGGGGCCCATTTCCAGGGCCTCCGATCTGATCCGGATGGGGGTGGGGCCGGGGGCAGGGACGCTTCGACCTCCCGGCCACCGCTCGCGACCGGTGAGCGTTGATGCTGTGACCAGACTCTCCGAGAGGCGCCGGCCGCCCTAGAAGGGGAACGAGGGAGGAGCATGAAGACAGAGGCTCCCAAATTGAGAAAGGGGGAACTGATCCCTGCTTCTTTCCCCCCTGGAGGTGGGACAATTGCACGAAGTACTAGTTAGACCGGATCAGTTGGAGCTGACGGAGGATTGTAAAGAAGAAACTAAGATCGACGCCGACAGCCTGTCCTCGGCGCCGCAGCTTGACCAAGCCCTCCGACAGGTGACAGCCTTGGGCCGCTCCTCCCGCCCCGTACGAGCAGCCCAGGTGTCCCCGCAAGCCCACCCATCCTAGGCGGGCTGTCCACGCGCGTCCCCGGGGCGGGGTGGCGAAGCGCCGCGTCGCGTGGGTGGAAACCCGGCTTGCAGGCGCGGGGGAACCTTTGCGGAGGAGGTTGTTGCTCCTCTTTGCCTCCCAGCTCCCAGGGTCTTGGGCCAAAATTCGCAATTCTTCGAGTTGCCTCCTAAATCATTCTTGGAGTCAGATAAACAGCCAGGTTTTACCAATCGAGTAATGAGCATAGTTTGAATCCCAGCGCCCCCATCCCAAGGACCAGACCCCAGACGCGCCTGTCTTCTGCGGGGGTTTGGGTCTGTGGCTCGGCCCTGGGGCAGGGGGCGCTGTGGTGTTGAGGAGCCGGCGGGCCCCGCGCCGCGTGCTAGAGGCGGCCCCAGCTTGGAGGCAAAGTGAGGTTGCCTGCTTGGTTTCAGGCTCATGAACTCCTGAAGGGTCGGTTCCTGTTCCCTTATTACTTCTTTAGTGGCCTTGGTCCTAGAGCCAGGGAGGGTTTGCAAGTCCGAACATGTAGCTCGTTGGGTCACAGCGAAACTGGTAGAATCCCGTTACTGGAATTGAGGTGACCTAAAAACCGACTGCTCAGTGGTAGTGGATTAGGGATAAGGGCGGGCGCTAAATCCCCGTGCACAGGTGTCTGGTGCTCTCATAGCGCCTGCCCTACACGCGTTGCGAATCGTAGGAGAAAGTTATTTCTGGGTTGTGTTCCAGAAAACGTGTTATCAGACCTTCCAGAGGTCTGTATACCCATTACCCACATTTGTTTATCAGAAATTGGCATGTTTCTTAAGCTTGGAACATCCAAACAAAAAGAGTAACACCAGGGATGACGTAATCTGAAGGCAACCTGCTCATGAAATGAGACCTGACTTAAAAGTCTTGAATGGATTTACTGCAAAAATAGAAGGGGGGACGGGAAGAAAACTAAATTCACCTCTGCATAAAATGCGGGTTAATTGGAAAGCTTCCCTATCTAAAGAAATCTGGACAGTTTGTGGGAACGGAGTCTTTCTTACATTGCCCCAGCACTGGTGTCCCCGTTCACGGCAGGTAGCGTGCTTTTCTGTGGTTATCACCCAGCAGGGCCACTCTGCAGTTTGTAAATCCTCCATCAGTTGCACCCCTTTGTGTGTCTTGTTCTTTTCAGTTTAACCAGTCAGTGAGCAATGAACTAAATATTGGGGTAGGAACCTCCTTCTGTCTGTGTACTGATGGGCAGCTTCATGTCAGGCAAATCCTGCATCCTGAGGCTTCCAAGAAGGTAAGAGCTCTGGCTTCTCAAAAAAACGACTGTATCTTTGTGGTGACTGGAAGGCTTTTTCAAAAATGTTTATCCAAATTTCTCTATTTTAAAAAGATGCCTATGGGGAATAACTGTTCATAGGTACAGAATTTCAGTTTGAGAAGACAAAGGGGTGATGGTGATGCTTATACAACAAAGTGAATGTACTTAATGTCACTGAGCTGTACACTTAAAGTGTTAAATAGTGTGGTATGTATACTTAACCACACACAAAAAAAATTGTGATACTCAGATGTTGGAAATTGGAGTAATTTATAGCTATCCTTTGGTGACTCAATAAAACAGTTTCTCTTTTTGTTTATGCCAAGTTTCTGAGATACTTGACTTTCTCCCTTTTCCAAAGCATATTAGCTGAATTTTTGACATTTTGAAATAGCTCCAGGTACGTAGGGGATAACAGTATTAATATATTGCAATATTCCCACCTGGGTGGAAGATGCTTTATCCCAGAAAGCAAGGGTCAAACTAAAAAAAAGTTCACTTAAACCTTCTTAATTGTAATTCTAAGAATTGCACTGTGTCAAGTAAGACTTAATATACTGGTGAAACATTAATTACCTTGTGCTTTATGTTCAAAACTGATTAAGTCTTATATCAAATCGTTAGGATCAACCTCATCTTTTACCTTTGCTTACCTTTCCGATACGGAAAGGAATGGAGTAAGAAAAATACAGTCTTACTATAGGTATAATGTGATTTCTTTTCCTGGGAAGAATGCTGAAGAGCTGGGGAAGATGGAGGGTATAATGCAGCCAAATGGACAGCTGTATAGCCAATCATTGCTAATATCGTTGATCTTACTAACTTAATTAGTTTGAGCTGTAACTTTTTATTGTGGTAGGCAGATACTGAATTTGAAAAGATGGAAGTAAAATATTTTAAGAAAACTGAGGCATGTCTTGCAATGAAGGTTTAGACTAACGATGTCACAGGTTAGTTAGTATTCAGTGCAGATTTTTTTCCTGTTAGTAGGGAATAAGAATAATGAGTTAAATGTGTAATGACAGTTTTAAATGTTGAGGGGAAACTGAAGTTCTTGTACTTTGAGGGTTGAGAAAATCACTCCTTTTATAGCAGCCTTGGTAATTATTTGATAAAGAGAACATTTTTTATTCATTAAATGCTAGACCAGTTGCTATACCCTGGATCCAGAAATAGAGAGATCTATGAGGACTTTTATTCCCCTTCAAACTCTTATGAAGCGGGGTAAAACTTAATCTTTCCCTGTTGGGCTGGCAGCTGGTTTTGTTATTTTAGGTGGACTGCTTTGGATGTGGAAAAACCTCCAGAGAAAAACCGAGACATTTTTGAGTCACTTCTATTGGGATTTTTATCAAAAACTAAAGCAATTAATTTAGTATCATAATGAAAGTAATTCTATTCATTAAGGAAAAAATAGAGAAAATGGTAACAAAGAAAATAAATCCTGCCAGTCACTCAACAATATATTACAGTGTTTTTCTCTAATATGAACATGTGTGAGTATATTCCAGATTTTTGTAGAAAAACCTTATTTTTTACAAGGACCACTCATATACAAATCTTTTGGCCTATTTCTGTAATTTCACATCAGTATCTTTTGTAAGCACTAAATAAAATATTCAGTATTTTAAATGGATACAACTATTTAAATTTTTTATTGTTGGACATGTGAGTCATTGTCATTATAACCGCTTTCAAATGAGCATTTTTTGTAGGTAATCTTGAAGGTTCATGATTCTTTTGGTTAATTATTTTGAAAGTTGTGACCACTATGCAGTGATATCTTTTTCAAATACAAGGTGAGCAGGTCTCATCCAGTAGAATCTAGCAGAGGAAATTGGGATAGAAAGACACATTATTACATAAATGTTATGGGTCACAAACATTAAAAACTATTTCCTTGACTTCCTAATAAACAAATGGGTGTAAATTCCCAGTAAGTGAATGCAAACTATTTTGGAATTTTCAGAAAAATCTAAATTCAGTTTTAAAAAATTAATCTTTGAATGTTACTCGGTGAGGTTCCCTTCCCCCCCAAATAAAAAAAGAAACAGTAGTATAATATTTGCCCAGAGAGTTGAGCTTTGTTCAATAACCACAAAAGTGATGCTAGTATCTAAGACAAGTAACAATTTCTTTCCTTTGAGATTTGTGATATCTTTAATTTGAGTTCTTGGGTATAGCTAGAATATTGGTCAGGAAAACTAATGTGGGACTATAAGATGGCACAAAAATCATGCTTTTCAGGTGATCAGGAATTTACTATCTTAATGTGATTTATTACAGAAAATATGCATTATCAGAACCCAGAATTTTAAATTACTATGTTTCATTACTGAATCCCGTGTTTGGGTATACACTGTAAACATACACATCTGAGAACAGAGAGAGCTAATAGTGAAGATAGTCTAAAATCACGATGGCTGGGAAAAGAGTAGTTTTATCAGCCATAAAACAGAAAACAGCCCAAATGTATTATGGCCTCAGAACAGTTTTGAATGGAATAAATAATGGAACACAAACATTGTAATCCATTATCTTAAAATAAGATGAATTTTTTCCATGAGACTTGTATATAAGATGTAAAGCTATTAACGGAAAACAAAGTCTCTTTTACATTCAATTAAAAATTTTTAATTGTGGTAAAATATACTTACATTAAATTCTTAGGTTCCTAATTGGGAAATATTGAACTGAATTCATCTAGTTAATGGTGTCTGCCTTGTTCTTCCTCAGAATGTATTATTGCCTGAATGCTTCTATTCCTTTTTTGATCTTCGAAAAGAATTCAAGAAGTGTTGCCCTGGTTCACCTGATATTGATAAACTGGATCTTGCAGCAATGACAGAGTGTATCCTTTAAGTGATTACCCATGAATCCTTCAGAAAGGTAGCTACAGAAAAAATGGCAATTCAAGAAATTTAAAAATATTTTTACTTTGTCGATGTATAGATGTAATTAGTTTGTCCAAAATTTGCTGTGCTAGGAAGAACTAATAGTACGATTATAGGCATCTTTCAGAGTAGTTGTAATTAACTGAATTTGAATAGTGGTTTAGTTAGATGGATTTAGAGATGAATTTTTTGTGAGTAAATTCATCTAAAATAAAATTCAATAGAATTGTATTTCAGATGATGGGAGTGGTTTGTTTGGTTGTTGATAAATTAAAGAATGTGAAGACTACTTTCCTTTGCTGATTCCAAGGCCACTTGTTCTTATTTATCCTTAGTTTTAGGGTTTCTTTTGAATGGATAAAAATGTTTTTAAACTAGTGGGTATATATGCTCTTTACAAATGGCTGCTTGTCGGTACCCCTTTTAATCTTTCCTGGGTTTCTCAAGTACATATAAGGTCATGGTAATTATTATAAACCATCTTTTGAGATGATAAAATAAGGGATTTTACCCCAAATTCTTTCATTACCAAGATAGTATATTTGATGCATTATATATTGTAAAAGTAAGTGACCGACCCATCATCTTCCACCCAGTAAGTCTTTAAAGTACTAAGAAGCAACTGTATTCACTTACCAGATGTGAACTTGAGTAGCAGAAGGATGAAGTGGCTCACCCAAAGCCATTGTGAGAATCATCTCAAATCAGATTTAAGTTAATTGCAGGAACTTGTGGGTGAAAGATGTCTATTCTTAAATTTTCTCATTCCTTTTCAGATGCTACAGCCTGATTCTTTATTTCAAAATTTCTTTCCAGACTAAAAAATGTTGTTTGCATATTTTTCCTAAGCAGGTCAAACCCATTTTATTTACATTCCTCCTGGAAGCAATTAACTGTAATTTTGGTTTAGTCCCACCAGTAGTGCTGGAAGAGGGGCTCAATAAGTTCATTTGTAGGGAACTCTTTTTTTTTTTTTTGAGATTGTGCCTTTTTTTTATAATTTATTTTATCATTAATCTACAATTACATGTGCAATATTATGGTTATTAAACTACCCCTTCATCAGGTCCCCCCCACCAACCCCATTACAGTCACTGTCCATCAGCGTAGTGAGATGCTATAGAATCACTACTTGTCTTCTCTGAGTTGGGTAGGGAACTCTTGCAAGAATTTCATTAAAAGGTTGGGGCTGCATAAAAATTCTTCCCATTTGTTTTGTTGGTTTGAATGCTGTATTAATCTGTTAGGGTTGCCATAAGAAATACTACAGCTTGGTGGCTTAATTTTTGCTCACAGTTCTGGAGTCTGGGAAGTCTAAGATCAGGGTGTCAGCTTGTTCAGGTTCTGGTGAGACTCTTCCTGGAGACTGGCAGAGAGCCACTTCCTCACTGTCTTAATGGCAGGTGGGGTGGGGATATCTTTCTTGTTCCCTTTTTTTATAAGGCCACGGGCCTAACAGTTTGGGCCCCATCCTTATGACTTCTTTTAACCTTAATTACTTTCTAAATACTTTTATCTCTAGATAGAGTCACATTGGGGGTTGTGGTTTCAACATGAATTTATGAGGGGTGCACACAATTCAGTCCATAGCAAATACCAAACCATTTGAAGTACTGGTACAAATAAAGAACAACAATAACAAAAAAAAAAATCAGGAGATAGTAGAGAGAAAGTGTAAGTTATCTTAATTTAGAAAAAAGACACTTATAGTTGGAAAGGCAGTATATAAAAAATTGTTGATGACTATTCAGTTTCCCCCTTTTTTTTATTTGAAGTATAGTTGATGATGCAATATTGGTTTCAAGTACACAACACAGTGGTTCACCAGTTACCCATATTATTAAATCCTTACCCCCACTAGTGCAGTTACAATCTGTCAACAAAGAAAGATGTTACAGAACCATTGGTAGTATTCTCCAAGCTTCACTTCCATCCCACGATTTGTTTCATTTTTAGATTCCACAAGTAAGTGAAATCATATGGTATTTGCCTTCCTCCACCTGGATTATTTCACTTAGGGTAATACCCTCTAGGTCCATCCATGTTGTTACAAGTGGCAGGATTTCTTTTTATGTCTGGATAATATTTCATTGTGTATATGTACCACATCATCTTTATCCATTCATATTTTGACAGACATTTTGGTTGCTTCTATATATCTTGTTTATTTTAAATAATGCAGCAATAAACATAGGGGTGCATGTATCTTTTCGAATAAGGGATTTTGTTTTCTTTGGGTAAATTCCTAGAAGTGGAATTACTGGGTCATATGTATTTGTGTTTTTAGTCTTTTGAGGAACCTCCGTACTGCTTTCCACAGTGGCTGTACCAATTGACGTTCCCACCAACACTATAGGAGGGTTCCCTTTTCTCCACATCCTCACCAACACTTGTTATTTCTTGTCTTTTGGATAGTGTCCATTCTGATTGGTGTGAGGTGATACCTAATTGTGGTTTTGATTTGCATTTCCTTGGTGATTAACGATGTGGAGAATCTTTTCATGTGCCTATTGACCATCTGTGTTCAGTTTCCTCTTTCCCTAGTAATAACAGGTGAGATACTAGTAAAAATTTCCACAGCTATAAACAAGAGGTTCTTAATGTGTAGGTATTTTAGTTTCTCAGTGTGTTGATAGTTAATGGAAAAGTTGTTAATAACAAGTTCATCCCTTTTTTTGTCCTTGGTTTTTCCTCTTAAGAGCTGCTTCACGTAGTTAAGATTTGGGGTTATTTTTTTTTTACTTGCTCTGTGCTTTGTTATCTACACACAAAGATACAAAGTTGAATTATCTGACTTTCAGGTGAATGGATAGAATGCTATGCTATTTGTCACTCATTTTAATGCTAGCTCTAAAACTGTTGGTTCCTTTTCAAGTGCCATGGAGATGAAAATCAGAAATACTACTGTAAACAGTTGTGAATAAAGATGGGCTCCATTTCAGGGACATCACACTTGGAATTTGAGGGAGGATCTCATAGCTATCCATAAATACATCATCCATTGGAAAAAGTAGAGATTTTTATATTCTTAAATAGCGTAACTATAAACTAATTTCTTTGGGCTTACACTGGAAGAGTCTCAGATTTATAGTTTATTTCCAATCAAAAAGTGGATTTTAATCTTCAATGAATTTATTATTTGCATGTTTCTTCACCATTTACCAGGTCAAAAATACTTTAACAGTGATTTTTATTTTACATTGCTGCTGTGATCAATTACTTTATGACTACTATTCAGAAGAATCATTATTTCTGACTGTGCCACCGAAACCAGTTCCTCAGGTCAAAGGCAGTCAGTCATACCAAATTTGAGTGTCAACTTGTCCTTATCTATGCAAAAGATTTCTGCAATGTCTGAAGTTCTGTTCTTTCAGACCACTAAATATTTTCCTTTCTAATACAGAATGAGATCGAATTTGGAAACAGAGATGGTCATTACACATCCTTAATGGTTTTGCCAAGTACATGGAGAGTCATTTGTTCCTGAGGATTACCTGTTTGACTAGGTAAACCAGCAGGGAAGGGAGAGGCTCTTGTCAACTCTTGGAAAGGAACAAATGAGGGAATCACACAGCTTGACCTCCCTGGGAAAGTTACTTGCCTCTCTTTTATCTCAGGTATTCCCAAGTGAAAGCTTTGTAAACCATCATGTGCTGTGTAAATGAAAAGGTATGACCAATTTGATATAAGGAAGGGATTAGGAATTTCTGGAATGTAGTTCTGGCTGTTGAACACTTATGCCCCTCTTTTGTCTTTGTGGTGTTTCTAAAACCACTGCTGGTGTTAGTGCTGAGTGTCTCTGAGTTACTCCAGTTGCAGTTTTTTAACTGCTTTTTAAATTATGTGGTCCCAGCTGAGGAGATGACTTCATTTAGCAGGTGAACTGTGGGTTGCATTTTATAAGCTTTTTATTTAATCAGGTGAGGTGGTGAGGGTATGATTATAGGGATTAGGGCCTCTGATTATTTTTATTTTATTTTTTTGAGGAAGACCTTATCTTAGATCTCTTGGGGAAATTAATACTAGTTGTCTCCTGCTGAAAGGACATTTTGATTATGGGACTATTTGTATAAATGACTTCTTTTATCCTTGTTTTAGAAAAAGCAGTCCTATTTCTCCCCCCTAGTAGTGGATGGAATTACTTCCCCTTGGTTTCTTAACCCATTTTTTGTTAGCTTTCTTATTCATGAACTGATTTATTCTCATTAATCAAGACCTCTAACATTGTGTTTACTCCACTTTGCAAAGACTTTACTAAGAACTTATTTTTAATAAAGTATGGCCTTGTAAAGCACATGAAAGAGGAGACCTATCAATTGAGTGTTTACCATATATTGCATAATAGTAATATGGCCTGACAACAGCCCAGTGGAGGAGGTATCACCACCCCCTTTTTACAGCTGGGGAAACTGAGGCTTAGAGGTTTTGTCTTTGATTAGAAGTGCCAGCATTTGAGCCTGAGTCCGATGCAAAAATCCTGCTAATTAATTAGGGGGTAATATTCTAGAATTTGTAAAGATTATTTGAGGGCGGGGTTGGCTGTTTAAATAGATTCTCTTACAAATTTTAATTGTTTCCTGAGCACATACTGAGTAAACTGTTTAGCAAGGGGAAGTTAATTTTGTAAAGTTTCTATCCAGTTGCATCCATATGTGTTGTTTATTATTAACAAATGCCATTTCACTATTACAGCTTTTCTGTTGTCACGATAAAAAAAATGACTAAACCACTCCTGCCTGCCTAACCAAGGGATAGTTAAGGGGGCGGCGGGGGGGGGGCGTGTGTGTGTGTGTGTGTGTGTGTGTTACACCACTTCTTGATGGGGGTAAAGGGTTTGTGTGTGCATGCATGTTAACAGCAACATTGACCTGTGTGTGTGTGTGTGTGTGTGTGTGTGTGTGTGTGTGTTACACCACTTCTTGATGGGGGTAAAGGGTTTGTGTGTGCATGCATGTTAACAGCAACATTGACCTGTTTTCCCCAGAAAAGAGTGGTTAAGAAAATGTGCTCTGGAGTTAGATTTATTGGGGGTGAATTTATTGGACCTCTCAGGCTCAGTTTCCCCGTCTTAAAATTGGCATGACATTGTAAGGAATTAATGAGATAATATATGTGACCACTTGGTTAATGGCCTGCCACACATTCTCCAGTGTTGACTCTCATTCTTTGAACCTCACTGGGTTGTTGGGTGTCTCAGATAAAGAGAAATGCCTGCCAGGGACTTTGAAAAGGACTTCCTTATTGATTTAAGACCTTACTTAAACTACTTTACACTTAAAATTTTTAACTGTGAGACTGGCTATAGACCTTTTAAAGCTTCGGCTGCATGTTATTACAGGTAAACTTCAAGGTTAATTTTGCTTCTCCATTTGTAAAACACTGTGTACGAACGTGGTTCATTCTGCACTTGTGTGCTTACTTGTTCTGATTAACTGAACTGGTCCTTTGTAATCAGGAAAACCTTTATTGCTCTGATTAAAAAGTGGAGGGAAATGCTGAATCCTCCTTAGTACCCTTCTGCATATGAAAGGAATTTGAGATACCACCAAGTATAATTAAGCTGTGTTAGTAGTTGACTTTGTTAGCTGGAGGGGGGAAGAAATTATCTTTGGCACCATCGTGGTATGCTGTGAGCCAAATTCACAAATACTCTGGTTTGTGGTCTGTAATAAGTTAAGTGACTAGAAATACTGTATATTCTTGGCCAGCACTTAAGAGTTGTTATGTTAATTTGGATGGTTTATTTGAATTATAAAATAATTTACTTTTAAAATGTGAGTTTGGGAATTCCAGGATACTTTTTTGTTTTAGGAGGTTTTAGAAGACTTGTTAATCATGGAGTAGTCTCCCTTTCCTAATTTTTTAACCCATGTAAATGTGTTTTTCTAAAATAAAAATTTTCATCTCTTTTGTTGCATTAGCCCTTACTTCCTTCCATCTTATCTCTTTGAGCATATAATTGACTTGTCAATTTTGTTTTGTTAACAATAATACTTATAGAAGTAATACTTGTTAGGATGGAAAAAGTAAGTTTCTGAGCTGTAGTTAAAACTATGATTTCAGATTTGTTTCAAGCATTTTGTTACTGATACAAATAAGTTTTGTTGCCATGGCTCCTCCTTACATTCTTTCACTGCGGCATTCTGGATTTTGCTTCTTTTGAAGTTCACTTTAAAATACAGCAGATTATTTACAGAACCTATTTTTTAAATTATGCAACTCATTTATGGGTGATTTATGACTTCCTTTACATAATTGCAGGAAATTCAGTTCTTGTTGGAGCACTAACTCAGATTTTCTTTTGCCATATTTTATGTTTGCTATTCTTTTGTTCACTAGCATAGGTATTTTATTGTAGTATGTCTGGCAATATAGGCAATTGTGCTATACTATAAATAAAGGAGTAAGCAGTAGAAGGGGAAGAAACAAACTTATCTTCTGAGGGATCTATGGCAAGAAAAAATGGCTTTGAGTTGGAATTTTGAATTGGAATGCAATTATAACATAGCTTAACTTAATTGTTCCATAATGTGTTATTTTGTATGTTTGATTCTCTTAAAAATTAAATTTTTAGTTTAAAATGATGTTATTTACAAGTTAAAATCTGAAAACTAATTTGTCCATTTTTAGGCAGTCGGAAAAGGTAACTCTTTTGAGCAGATAAGCTAATATTGATGGCCTTTGTAAAACTTCTGAATTCCACCTTCAGCTAATATAGGTGTAGGTTAAATCCTGAAATCTGTTTCCATGAAGGTGGCACTAAGGAAAACATTCCTCCTGTTAAATGCAGGCCAATTCTCTGGACTTCCCTAGCTTCAGATAAATGGAGTACTTAGCTCAATTGTAGCCTGAGATGTTAGTTTTGTTCCCACCATGTTTGGCCTTCTCTCGTTTCCTCATGGCATTGTCATTTGTAAAGCTGGCTAAGCCTGTTGGTGCTGTTGTGACTTCCTCAAGGGCAGAATGAGTAAATTGCATGATGAACCATAAATCAGGAGACACAGACTCATCTTCCCTTCCCTCAAGATCAGACGTGCAGCAAGTAATTCAATATGTAATTGTAAATTGATACAGGAAAGACTTGGTACTAAAACTTTTTTCTCATTCCCCTTTGTTATTCATGTTAAATTCAGGTAAAGATTATGGATTGAACAAACTTTCCAAAGAGGGGCGTGTGGGTAGGAGGGAGCTTGTCGTTCGGGCATGCAGGAGGTTGGGTGACTTTTAAAAGTTGTTAGGCACTTAGACCGGCTGATCTTGGTGTGTGATGACTTGAAGGGAAACATGTTGGGTCATGTTATGCGAAGCCTACTTGGCCAGATGTCTAGAACATACTCTTCATTGAAAAGCAGAATTCATTTAAATAATTATTCAGCTACAAATTTATGTCAACACAGACAGGGTACTTTGCATTTTCCTTTCAATCTATTTCACTTGGCTTTTCTACATACCTTTAGAAAGCATCTCACAAATTATTATTGCCCAAAACAAATTAAGCAAAGCTTATCTTTGAGCAGGGGTTACACATGTTGGATCAGAGCTGTATTATAATTTCAGTTCCGAAACCTACTGGCTGGGGGATGGGGTCAGTTACAGACCTTCTCTAAATCCTAGTTTCTTCATCTGTTTGGTTTTATTATCTACCAGGCAGGGCTGTTGCAAAAATTGGAGGAAATAGATGGTGTTTGGCACAAAATGGTGTTTAATAAATGCCATCATTTATGTCAAATTCTTAGAAGGCATAAGAGTTGTGGTAGATGGAAAGTCATCAGAGGAAGGTAGGGCCTACACTCAGGAAATGTAAAATGTACTTGAGAAGAGAGTAGTCCTAGAAATAGTATCTAATCAACTCTTAAACTGAAGGTTGTGGTCCAGAGCACTTACAGAAGGTTTTGGTGCTCCGTGGGAGTTACCTGTGGCCTAATTTCGTTAGGGGAATAGGAAGGTAAGAGGGCTTTGTAGGGGAGTTACCTGTGCAGAGATGAGAAGGCTAGGTACCTCTTGTTATTTATAGAAGAGAGAAAACAGTGGTTGGAATGGAATTAACTTTTGCACTCCTGTTCTTCCAAAGTTTAATTTTCCCCCAATCTGTTTGGGGATAGAAAGTTATGATGTGATAAACATTCCTGTGACATTCTCTGTTTTTGGCCATCTTTTGGCAATCTCCATTCCTCCAGGTCAGCAAACTTGCAGTGAAGAGCCAGGTACTCATGATTTTAGAATTTTGCAGGCTACATGTGGTCTCTGCTCATATTCTTCTTTTCTACTATCCTTTAAAAATATAAAATCTATTCTCTGGACTGCACAAAAACAGGCTGAAGATGAAGAGTTGGCTCGTGCTGTATTTTTCTTCCACTTTCTTAAGGGAGGGGAGGTGTGTGTGTCTGATCATAGGGGTTTGGACACAGCACTGGGCTTGTCCTTATGTGGCATCTCTTTGGCCAATTTTCTTGAAAAATCTCTTTCCAGTAATGGTTTCATAAAGGTAAGAGCTTGCTCAGATGGTTCCAGGTCAAGTTGGAGGTACTGGGAACTGTTAGCTTATATCAGTGGTTCACACCCTGGGGTGATTTTGGCCCACTTGGGAATATTTGGCAATGTATGGGGGCATTTCTTGTCATAACTGGGGGTGCATGGAGGACAGCATGTTACTAAAAATCCTATAGTTCACAGGAAACACCCACTCCCAACAAAGAATTACCTGACCTATATGCCAGTAGTGCCAGGGTTGAGAAACAGTGGCTTACACAATGGGATTGGTCTCCGTTTCTTGTATGCTTTTCTCTTTACTCCATTGTAGGCCTTGAGAAGGCAGAAATTGTTAGAATTGCATCGTTCAGTGGCAGAGTTTGGGTGATAAACTAAGGCTAGTCACAGCTAATCTTTCTTAGTCCTGTAAAGACCCGTAAAAGACCCCTGACTATCCCAGAAAATTTAGGGCATTTGTCTCCCCAATGTGTCTTCATCCATTGACTCTGGCTTTTCTGTTCTGTCCTCAGTCTTTGAACATGGCACTGGATTAATACTTTATAGTACAGCCTCCTGCAGATAATCATTTTAATAAACTGCTCAGTGGTCATTGCTCTGCTGCTGGAACATCTCATGGGATTGATTTTCTAATCTCTCAGTGGGCAACACATTTATTTCATTTCTAGGTGATGTAAAGGGCAGGATTGCAGAAACTGTCAAACATTTTAGCTTGATGATTATCCTGTGAGTGTATAAATAGGCGTGTGGTGAGTTCAGATTTTTTTAGTTATAAATTTTAGCCCTCAGAGTGTGATTATTGTGGGATAGGAGATTTGGTCACCTGTGGATTCTAGGATGAAGGGGCAGGAATTCACCTATTAAATGCTGCATTGGGCCCTGGGTTTGTTTTATGTCATTTAATCTTCACACAAAAAAAACTCAATGCGGTAAAGATTATTACAGCTTTGGCTTTATAGATGAGTTGAAGTTTAGTGGGGTTAGGTAATTTGCCAAGGAACATATGGCTGCATTTCTACATGAAGTGTATTTAATTCCAGAGAAATAAAGCTGGTTGAGGGACCAGTGCATTTGCCTAGCACATTGCAGTGTCTCTTTACTGGAGAAAAGGAGGAGGAAGCTGAAATGGAAAGTGATTTTTAAACTGAAAATGGAAAAGGATATTACTTACTGACTGACTCTTCAGATCATTGGCTGTAATTCTTGGTGGGAGGGAGCTCTGTGATTATTTTAACATTCTACCCTCTTCATCTGCAGTAAAGTAGTACTTTGGACTTTTAACATCTGTCTTCATTTTTTACCCCCATTATAAAATACCAGTCAGAAAACTATAAAATAAGGCAAACATTCTAGTAACCACCACCCAAGTGGCTGTTTTCATTTTAAATCGGAAATAGAGTTCCATAGTATTATTTGTTATATGTGTTGTACTACGTTACAAGATTTATGCTGATTTATACATAATACACAATGTGACTATAGCATTAAAACTTAAAAACAAGGAGACATTTTAGTGCCTATTAGCTTTCTAAGGTAACCATTTTGACAAGTTATGTGCTTATTTGAGATTGCAAATTTGCAAAACTTGATGGAAATCCCTGCTGGTTTAAAACCTGATTTGAGCGATGGATTTCTTAGAAGCTGGCCCAGTGTGCTCACTTGTAGAGCCACATTGGCCAGTCTTGGCTGTGAGAGCTTGAACTGTTTCTACAAATTTATTCTCAAAGGACAGGCAATTGCAAAACAAACAAAGAACCTTAATACTTGTTCTTTGTAAAGTGCACACCTTAGAAAAGAAAAAAAAAGGACAAGTATTTGCTGCCATCCAAGACTGGCCATACTATACAGCTCTAAAAATCTTCTAGAAGGGAAGTTCTGAGTAAAAGCATAATAGAAATAGTGTCATCAGTACTCTGAGATATCTTTTTTGAATATTAGGCTAAAAAGAGTCATTTAATACTTCATGGTCTTTACTGGTGTTATTTTGTTGTTTTAAAGTACCATTGATATACAGTCCTATGTTGGTTTCAGATATGCAACAGTGGCTCAACAGTTACCATACTAAATCCTTAGCCCCTGTAGTGTGGTTATTATCTATCCACGTAGTAAGGTATTACAGAGTCATTGACTGTACTCTCTGCTGTAGGACCATCCCTATGACCAGCTTATATTGTGATTGCAAATTATTGTGCCTCTTTAGACTGATGTTACTTGTAAGTCGGCATGGCCATTGCCTTGTGTATGTTGTAAAGATAAATAGGATGAAAGGTTCTGTTTGCTTTGTTGTATTACTTACTGGTTTGAAACTAAATGAACATGCCTGGTATTCATGTATTTGCTATTTCAATAAACAGAAATTTTATTAGCGGCAGTACCACAGGACGGGATTGATTTGGCCATTTTACCCAAGAGGGTAATTGAAGACTTCAGGAAGTATGGGTGAAGTCCAGACTGACAGGAAGCAGCCATTGTGAGACTTCAAAGACTTGTCAATCTGGATGCCTTTTGGCTCTGTGTGAGGTTAATTTTGGGTTAGAAGCAACCTCATTTTACCACCCCAAAATGTTTCTTTAACTTAATCTCCCAGGTTTAAATCTTGAGGAGACTAATTCAGTCTCTCGGTATGGAGCCTCTCACGTTGAAGATATGGGGAATATAATTTTAGCAATGATTTCAGAACCTTACAGTAAGTATTGCTGTTGTAACAGTGTAGACCTAGAATTTTGATCCCATCATCTTTCCCTCATGTATTCTTTCGAATTTCCTCTTGCAGCTTTGTCTCCCTAACATTAGCTAAAATGATGACTTGTCTGTTCTCATTTTTAGGTCACAGGTTTTCAGATCCAGAGAGAGTAAATTACAAATTTGAAAGTGGCACTTGGTAAGTATTTGAGTACTATTCCATTTGATATGTTTTATTCATATTATATCTACTGCCTCTTGTATTTTAGTAATTTCATTAAACCTTTTGGCTATCCACTTTTTAATATTAGGTCATTTATAAAAGATACTTGTATCTTAATGTAAACTTGGATTTGGGATTAAACTTTAATGAAATATTTAAATCCTTAGTACATCGTATGTTTGTGTCTGTGAGCCTCATTTTAGCCTCTCTGAACTGCCCACCCTCTCACTAGAACACTTCCAAAAGAAAAATAATAGGCTTTAGAAGACCTCACAAGATTTTTACTGAGATAATTTTAAATATGTTCTATCAGCTTCTACTCTGAAACAAAGGAAATGACTGGGGAGGAGTATGAAATGGTGGTATCTCTGTTTATGATCACAGGTGGACCTGTCAAGTTTGTAAATCATTGTAGTGAATTGCATGTGATTGCCTGATGCCTTAAGTCAGCGAACAGAAACTCCTGACACCTTCACCCATAGAGAGACTTTGAGGCCTCTTTAGCTGTAGAAAAAGTGACTCACTAGGAAAATGTCTGGGAGTACTGAAAATATGACTATGGTAGGAATAGAACATCAAAGGTGTCAAAATAGATAATAGGTGATTTGCTGCAAATGACTCACTAAGGTGTGGGAACTCCCAAGCATTTCCATAAATACTCTCTGTGATGGCTCCCTTGTGTGATAGGGAGGTACTTTAATGGCAGATTTCTGACTGTATGCACATCTTCCTGAGGTGGGTTAATTGCCTGCTTTATCTTAAGTTCTGCTGTCAAACTGGACATAAATCCCACTGGTATACTAATCAGATCTGAGAATGAATTTAAACCTATCCTTGGAACTTACAGGACACTTGAGCTTATACAGGCCATCAGAGTGTTGGGTGAACTTGATGATGTCCTGTGAATTGATCGTAGGTCCTTTTGAGTCTGTGGAAAGCAAGCAGGAGCTCAGCTGTTAGGTGGTTTGCTGGGCCACCTAGCTATGCTGGAGCTGCACACGCAGCTGCCTTTTGACAGTGAACCACTTTAAGAAAACTATGCTCGGTTAATATTTGATGTAATGAAGTAAATCAGTCACGAATTCAAGTCTGTCTGAACCCCAAACTAGGCAAATGAAATGGTCTCACAGCTCGTCATAGGTCAGACTTAGGAGCATCAATCATGCAACCTGACATTTTGCTTGATCCACAGCAGCAAGATGGAACTTATTGATGACAGCACCGTCGTCAGGGCGCGAGGTTTACCGTGGCAATCTTCAGATCAAGATATTGCAAGATTCTTCAAAGGACTCAATATTGCCAAGTTGGTTTTCTTGAATCTATTTTACTTAACGATCCCAAAAGTATAATGGGTGTCACATCATCTTTCCTCATTGTAATTTTTTCCCCCTTATGGCTCTCTGTTCTATTCTTTTCAAAGGGGAGGTGCAGCACTTTGTCTGAATGCGCAGGGGCGAAGGAATGGAGAAGCTCTAGTTAGGTTTGTAAGTGAGGAACACCGAGACCTAGCACTGCAGAGGCACAAACATCACATGGGGAGCCGGTACATTGAGGTATGTCTGCACGACCTGAGACTCTTGACAGCTTGAATGAATATTGACATATGAAGGCTCGGAAACTATATTTAATTCCCCTTTCTTTTCTTAGGTTTACAAAGCAACAGGTGAAGATTTTCTTAAAATTGCTGGTGGTGAGTGCCTTTTATATAATGTGGCTATAAGAAGGATCTAAAATTTCCTTATCTACCATGGGTAGATGAATAGGGTGATGAATGGCTTTTATTTCCCAGTGAGACATAGCAAGTGATTTCTTTTTTAATAGGAAGAAATATCCAGTAGTATCAGTGAGTATAATGTATAACATTTACCCTAAGGTTTGAGTCAACCAACTATAGTTAAATATTATCATACAAAGGTGGCAGGGGCATATAAAGTCATGTACAAAGGGAAATAGTAGTTCTTGAAAGAAATTAGTAGTCTGAAAACTGCTTTCAAATAGCCACGTTAGAATATTTGGAATTATTTCATACTTGCTTCTAGTTTTTCTCTTGAACGTCCTTAACTCATTAGTAGCCAGGAACATGGTAGCTCTCTGGCTTCTAATATTTTCATATATATAGTGTTTGCAGTAATGTGGTCAAAAAGAAATGCAAACAGATATAGCCTTTATCCAGTTCTTGAGTGATTCATAATGTTAAAACCTTAAAGTAACAGATGTATAAGAAATGGTTAGTTTTGACTGGCAGATTTTCTTCTATACTTATAATTACTTGTAAGTTTCTATTGCTCTGTTCATATTGCATTATGACTTCCTTTTCTCCTTTTAGTGTATTATGAATATCTTCCTATGTTACTTCATTTTGTTAAATGTTAATTGCGATGTGGTAATATATCTACCATACATTTTTTTAAAAACATCCCTGTTGGGCATTTGGAGCTTACCTCCAACTCTTCACTCCAAGTATGTTGCAGGGAATATTTTTGTGTCTCTGTATGTGCCACTCATTAAAATAACTCTCTAAAAGTAGGACAGCTCAATTAAAGAATGTGAGTGGACCTTTTAAGAGGCTATTGCCAAAATATAGTCGTGTGACTTCACTTAAATACAGAGAATGTTTATCCCTGCTTTATGTAGCCCTAGTGAGAATCTTTGCAGCTGTAGAATTTGTAGTAAAAGCATCCAGTTTGCACAATTTGCTGGTATATTTCTGTTCTGGCACTTCTTTAGATTAAACCAAGAATTCCAAATTCAGAGCTTCAAATGTGATAGTGTTTCCAAGGTTTCAAAGCAGTGTTTGATATTGGTTGGGGATATAGTATGTTTGGAGTTGCTGTGGTTCTGAGATTCCATGGTACGTAACAGTGTAAACTGCAGATGGCAAAATTAACTAATACATTAATGCATGGGATTTCATGGTATGTGGGCAGCATGATAATTTGCTTTTAAGGGAAAGTGTTACTAGTGGATGAGGTTGAGAGATGTGCATTTGAGTATTTGCTGCATGGCAATACTGCACAAAATGCTTTATGTTAGGCAGAATGTTGATAAATGATGGAACTGACTGCCAGGTAAATTCTTTATATTCTTCTCTCTACTTGAGTATGTTTGAAACTTTCTTAGTAAAAAGTAATTAGAAAAATAATAAATCATCAAATTGCCTTGTATGTAGTTAGTTATTTAACTAACACAATTTATGAGGTATAGGTAATTTTACCCCCATTTTATGGACAAGGAAACAACACAGGTTAAACTTGACTATGGTCATATTCTAGTAAGTGGTAAAGCCAAGATTGGACCCAAGCATTCTATCCAGCTCCTAGACTTAGGCCCTTCATGACCCTGGTGACTTACAACCACTCCATGAGAGGAATACCGTGGTTGGTCCATGATTTGATGGTCTGTCCATCTTCCTAAATTAAGAGAGGTGTTTTATGACAGTGGTAGGGGGAAAGTCTCCAATTTGTGGGAAGAGAAATTCATTCCCTGGAATGTTATGAGTTCAGGGGGAATGTAGATGTTAATTATAAACTCACGACATTGCCAAGAGTTTTACCATTTTAAATTTGGGAAAATTGATATCTTAACCATTTCTCCCCATGCTTCCTGGTGTTTGCTTTCCCTAGGTACATCCAATGAAGTAGCCCAGTTTCTCTCCAAGGAAAATCAAGTCATTGTCCGCATGCGAGGCCTCCCTTTCACGGCCACAGCTGATGAAGTGGTGGCCTTCTTTGGACAGCATTGCCCCATCACAGGGGGGAAGGAAGGCATCCTCTTTGTAACCTACCCAGACGGCAGGCCAACAGGGGATGCTTTTGTCCTCTTCGCCTGTGAGGAATATGCACAGAACGCATTGAGGAAGCACAAGGACTTGCTGGGTAAAAGATATATTGAACTCTTCAGGAGCACAGCAGCTGAAGTTCAGCAGGTTGGTTTTCAAGAGCATGTTGGTACCTTTGTATGAATTTCTGTTCTTTCTGAAACCAATCCTACATTATTCATTGTGTCCCAGTAAAACTTGAAAAATACAAAAAGTATAAGTGCATTAAAAAAAAATCTCATTCCATAACCAAAATATAGCCACTATTATCTTTTATGCACACAGAAAAAATACATGTTTTTATATAACTGGAATACTGCTATAGATACACTTTATATTGTTTAAAGACTACATATCTTGCATATGTAGTTTACTCATCTCTAAAAAATTTCACTTTAATACTATGTCTCATGGAGATGTATAATTTAGAAATTCTATTGTACATTTGGGTTGTTGTTTTTTCCCCCCCACCATAAGAAATTTCTAGATAGACATGCTTATAAAACTCTCAATTTTTGATTGGTTTCTTTAGAACTGGTTGATTTCTTTAGAGTCGAGTGAGCTCTTAAGGTTTTTAATGTCTTACCAAATTTATTTCTGACGGTTTAAAGTGCTCTTTTCCTGTTAGTACCTTTCAGAATTCAGTTGATTTTGAGCCACAGATGGGGGAATCAGTTCCCCAGAATGTCCTAAAATCCAGGCATGGAACCATCTGTAGGGTCTCGACCCTTTTGGCTATTTTTCTTGACATAAGCAGCTGAACATTCCTCTTCTTGAGGGGTCAGTTTGCATTTCCTTTGTAACTGGGATCATGTAGACTCCGGGACATTACTCTTCCAACTTAACTCTACTTGAGCTCCATAGTAGAACAGTCACTTTACTGATTACTTTGGTCTTATTTACAAGCAATTAGGACATCGTACTATCATTTCTATGAGTTCACAAAATGATTTCGTCCAGCTGCTGCAAAGCCCATGGTATATTGTGATTTAAAATAATTGCCCAAAGTTAAAAAGAACCTTTTTCCTGCTAGGATACCAAGATGATTTTTATACCTAGAATAAATATAGGCAAAGTTTTAAGTTAGGTTTGCATCCTGTTGTACTGGTTCTCTTGAGCCCTAAACGTAATTACAGTTTAAACAATTCTGTATCTTTTTGAAAATATGTATCATCAATTGAGAATCTCTAGAATATGCTAGACATGCTTGAGGCTTCAAACTTTAAATACATCCATTCCAAACTAGAGGGGGAAAAAATAAAGAGTTTAGATCTTTAATTGGAAGATTGGTTTTAGGGAATCATGGCCTAGAATGGACTGCCCCAAGTCTCAGCAACTGTTATTTGTGTGCAGAGTACACTGCCTCTATGTGACTTTATCTTAAGGGGGTTTTGGGTATGGATGATTTTCCTCTCCAGCCCTCATGCCTACTGATCTATTTAACAAATGTTGAACTAGTCATAGGCTCTGCATTGTTGTCTTTTCATTACTAATAATCACTTCATTCAATAAATATTTGTCTGCTCTTTAGCAAGTACTGTGAGGTACATAACCATTTCCTGTCCTGAGCTTGTCTGTAACCACATCAACTTTTTATTCGTGTTCATCTCTAATGTTTGTGCTGTGTCTGGATTGTTGTTTTTTTTTGTATCGTTAATGTTGGATTGTATAATTTTTAGAAGTCTTGCTGTCTCTGTCATGCAATTTCTTTGGCTGTGTTATGTTGGTTCTTTGATTTTTGTTACCTCTTATTTAGGTAGCAGCTGAACAGGAGGTGAGTGAGGAGGTTAGGGCAAATTTGGGGGTGGGTTCAATCTATATTTTCAGTTTATGGGATGATATAGGCTATAGTGTTAAGTTCAGAAAACCTGGAGATGCCACACGTGGTGTTTGCAGAAGGACCTCAATAATGCGAACTGATCGGCATGTTCTAAACTAAGATGAAAGTAGGCAAGAACCTTGTAATATGTGTTTGCCTTTTTTCAAAATGTACCTGACCTCTCATTCATTAGCAAGATAGCTGAATTCCACAAATTTAAAAGTTGTCTGAAGATCCTCTGTCTTGTAACTGACTCAAATTCACATGGAAACTAAATGATAGATTATTCTTATGGTCATGGTGATTTTATTCAGTTTTGTATTATCCAGCCAACTGTCTTGTGCTTTATGCAACATTATAAAAGTGCATTATATTTTAATATAATCCAGAGTCATTGTTTGCCCTGTGGTTTCTTTGCTGGGTCATTCTATTTCTTGGGTTTGGAGGTAGAATGTGAAGACATTATTAAAGGGAACACTCTACTTAGTAACGAAATCTAATAGATTGCTATGAAAGTCCACATTTAGTATTATGTCAAGATTTTTATAAAAGCAGCAGACTTTAAGGATATTTGTCTCAAGACACATGGTGATGCATTTGTCCAGTAGACAAGTCCTTAATCTAAGCAGCTGTGTTGTATGTGGTGAATGCCTCCTCAGCATGCATTTGACAGAAGTGGATATCATGCTTTTCCAGCTGAAAAGCATGAATCCCTTTCTCCATGAGTGCTTCTCAATTTTTAATATGCTTCTCAGTCACCTGGGATCTTGTTAAAATGCAGGTTTGTATTTACTAGGCCTGGGGTACAGCTGAGATGGTGCATTTCTAAGAGACCAGCCAGTGCTGGTCTGCAGACAGCATTGGAATAGCAAGGATCTAAATCACTTCTGTTTTGCTTTGAGTACAGGTGCTGAATCGATTCTCTTCGGCCCCTCTTATTCCACTTCCAACCCCTCCCATTATTCCGGTACTACCTCAGCAATTTGTGCCCCCTACAAACATTAGAGACTGTATACGCCTTCGAGGTCTTCCATATGCTGCCACGATTGAGGACATCCTGGACTTTCTGGCAGAGTTTTCCACAGATATTCGAACTCATGGGGTTCACATGGTATTGAATCACCAGGTAAGAAAGTTGATTATTGAAAAACTGATTTGCTTATTCTTTCTGATTATCAAAGGCTCTCTTCCAAGTAAAAAAAGAAAATTAGAAATGTTACAAATGCTCATCAGCTGTATAGTCTTTAAGGAAAGATTTAACTGTAAATGTTAAGAGGTCTTCAAAATGAACTCCAGAAATAATGGTTTCATTAGCAAGGTATTTAAATTCAGCTCGGATTCCATCATTACATATATCCATCAAATTAGCAATATCATCAGGTAAGAGACATACATTCAGTCTGATGCAACATTTTGCCTATATGTTAGGCTTGAGACCACATTCAGTAGTGTAAACTCAGTGAGGACTTGGATCTGTCCCACCTACAACAGTATGTGGTCATAACAGCCATTTAAATGCATTAAGTAATTGTTGAGAAGCCTCTGTCAAAATGTAACCACCTTCTCATGGTATATAAGTTTATATTCTGTGTATACTAAAACTAGTTCCTGGCTTGATAACCCTTGATTTTTGGGTAAATAAAATTAATCATACTAGCTGTTGGATAATTTGCCAATATTTTGTGCTATCATAAACAGGGCAGCATTCTAAAATCCCATAAACCAAGTAGTTCTAATTATAATTTTGAAGCTCTTAATTAAAAGCAAGGTTGTGTTAAGTTTTGAAAATAAGATTTTTCTGAGCATTATGGATTGAATATGTCTGTTTTGGAAATATCAATGTTTTCCCACATTGCTAGCTTCCCACTTTCTCTTTTCCCATGGAGATTTGGTCATATTCATAACCATCATCCTGTCTTGCTGGAGAGTGCATGTCATTGGGGATGAGGAATCAAAACATCTTGAACCCCTGCTTGGTTTTTTTTACACCAGCACGTGTTCATCCTGACTCTTACATCAATATTAAGCTATGCAACTTTTTATCTGACTAGGTACCATCTCAGCATGCTTCATTGGTGGGAATCCTTTTGAATAAAATTCCCCACAATTCAACATTACCAGGGAATTGTTTGGTTTCTCTTTGAGTCACCATTTCTAATAACCTAGGAGCTATTATTACTCTTTGATTAACAACAGTAGACAGATTTGCCTCTCACTGACCCACGTGACTTATGGTGATTGCACTTGGGAGAAATGCTTCTTTAATGATGGACAAACTCTTAGCTGCCTAGAAGATGTTAGGTTTTCATCTTGGACTGGGTTTCCCTGGTATCCCTAATTTCCCTGGTATGGTAACTCTGATGGTAACTTGCATGGTCATAATTTGCACTGAATATAGTCCCTTAGGGACTTTTAAGGAAATCCATAAAACAAGAAAGGAATCTTATAAGCTGGTTGTGCCTTTTTCTCCCCTATAAAATGCCCATGCTAAATAAAACTAAGGTGTTTCTGGTTTTATGAAACAGAAATCTACCAGCTTGGTTTTAGATAAGATTTTTAGCAAGCTACTAGTAATAGAGGAAATGTCTATCAACACCTTTTTCACCAAAGTTTAAAGTGGAGGTGCAAGGGAACAGGTGAGAGAAAAACTGCCAAGCAAGGCTGGTAACAACCGTCACCAGCCTTCACTGTGCATCGCAACTTCTAATTACTTAACCCTCTACCAATCCCCAAACCACATTCTAATCCAGGCTTCAGGGAGAAGGGAAAGGGATGAGATGGGTTAGTGATAGACAGCACTGAGAGCCAAAAGAGAACACTGGTTCGTCCAGTTTCCTGTAGGAGCATACATAATGCTCTGATACTGGTTCTGTGAATAGCTTTTGTCAATCAAATAAGATTTAATCGGATTTTTCAGAAACGAAAAACCCCAAATATACAATCCTATACTTTAAAACCGCAGTCACAGGAGACCCTTTCAAAACCCCGTAAATCTGATACTAATTAATAGAAACCCAAAAGGATCACTTTCAGCTGTGAGCTCTCAAAACTGTTTCTTCAAGGTTTTGTGGGCCATTCTGGTGATTAGGTGATGAAATGCAAGTCAGATTTCAGTAGACCACACTGTCACCCAGATTTTGTGGCTAAAATGTCTATATTATGGGTGATTGTCACTTTGCATGTTTTGTAAGCAACCATTTCCTTGTTGAAGGAGACAGTCTCCTTTTGTTTTTATTCTTCCCCCACACACTCAGGGCCGCCCATCAGGAGATGCCTTTATCCAGATGAAGTCTGCGGACAGAGCATTTATGGCTGCACAGAAGTGTCATAAAAAAACCATGAAGGACAGATATGTTGAAGTCTTTCAGTGTTCAGCTGAGGAGATGAACTTTGTGTTAATGGGGGGCACTTTAAATCGAAATGGCTTATCCCCACCGCCATGTAAGTTACCATGTAAGTTTTTCTTGGGTCTTGGCGCTATTCTACGCTGTATGCTGGTAGGTGCTTAAGCTGCTTTCATAACTTTCTATGCCCCTGGTTCTTTCTGGGGCAGGTGAGGTGGTTATATAAGGCTTTCCCTCCTTAAATTGGTAGTATCTGGTAATCATTTAAGTCCCTGGTTGTGGACACCCATAATTAGAGATGCTACACACACCTCCTTTCAAATTACATTCTTGCTTTTCCAGTGATAAGCACTTGATTTCTGAAGCTTAGTGTGCTCAAGATAAGCACTGACTCTGGGAGGCAACCTGGCTATGCAGATATTTTAATACGCATTTAAAGGTAAAATAAATATGGCTGGATCCTTTTTCTTTTTTTTTTCTTCTTTCTTTAACACATTAAGCTTCTTTTTTCTTTTTTCAGATGGGTGATTTGATACCCATTTTGCATTTTTAATTTTTTGAGTATTAAGTACTTTTTTGAAAAGGATAACTTGGGGAGCATTCTCTTGCTCTCCCGGATACCTGGAAAGAGCAAGTTTGTAAAAAATATATGTGCACGTAAATGCGTAAATAAATTAGCCAAAGTTCCCATTGGATCACAGGATCAGTGCTTAATTTCAAGCCATGCTCTTGCTCATTGGCACCTGGGTGCAAGCCATCTGGAATCCTGTATGAGAGGAATAAGCCCTTTAGTCTGAAGACCAAGTTCTGGTTAGTGACTAAGGAACATTTGGGGAGCTGCGTTAAAACTTGAATCCTTTTTATATAGTATCCACTTGAATAAAACATACCTTGTTAGGAGGCGTGTTGGGTATGTTTAAAGAAGGTAGCCCTTGGAATACTTGGAATAAAGTCCAAAGATAACTAAGAAAGCAAACTGGGTTATGTGCCTTGATTCCAATAAAATGGGGAGTGTTAGGATGTCACTTCCTGGTAAAGAGGGATCCGTACCAATAAACCTATTTGCTAAAGTATTTGTAGAACATTCAGTGGGGCTTAATCCTTTTTTTCCCTTGGAATTCCTAAATGCTAATATTCCATTTATCTGCTGCTTGCTGTTGGTGAATAAGAGTTGATCACTAATGAGTATCAAGTTTTGAAAATTTATGATTGGGTTTAAGTGGGTATCTTAAATCTTAGTCATGTATTCTGTCCATAAACCACTGATAGTGTTAAGTCACTTCTACGATTTCCTTTAGTGTTGATCTGTCTGTCAAGCATTGTGAGACAAGGGAATTTCTCGATGTGTAACCCAAATTCTTCTGCTGTCATAGCTTTTTACTTCTCTCTCTTTCTGGCAGAACACTGACCATTATAGACTTTCTTCATAAGACTGTAATTTCTTACCATTTCCTCTCACAAGCCCTAAAAATAATAGAAAAAAATTAAAATGCATTTTCCCCATAAAAAAATAGGTTTCCATATCTTTACTTTCAATATTTTCCAAAAAGTTTAACTCAGATTTCGCCATTATTTGACTAGTAGAAGAGTTTACTCATTACAAAAAAAAAAATCAATTCCAGTGTATACATGTTATGCCTGTTCTACTGGACAAGTTCCTGCCAACTCCTTTGGGTGATTGCCTGTTTATACAGCACCCAGAAACACTTAAAGAAATTGAATGTGTTTTTGACCTAATCTCAAGGACTAAAGCAGTTGAAATAGTGATTGGTTATTCTCCACTGAGGAGTTTCTTGTTGAATTCGAGGAAGAAATGGTGATAAGTCTGTTTTAAAGTTTTAAGCTTTAAATTGTTGAAATTTTAATGTTTTTTTTCAAGAAGTTGCACATTTTAAGGTCAACTCCATTTTTCTAATCTGAATATATACATCTGATTCTCTTTTAGGAATATAAGAATAGCTGTCCTTTCAGTAGAGGAGTACCCATAGCTGAGCATCTTAATCTGTTCTATTATCAAATTTCTAACCTTCTTTGAGGCAGAACAGACTTACACCTACTATATATGCCTGTCTTACTGGCATGAAGCACTGTTGTATAATGAATTGCTTGATAGTTTTGAAAGCAGGATATGGGCACAGGCTTTATCATTTTCTATATGACTGAGGTGTCTCGTCCTGTTCGCCCTTTTATGGGTTCTTTAAAGGCCAGGGGTTGTAATTTAAAATTTTATCTATATTAGGTATCTAACATGTAGCACAGTTTCTGGTTGAGGATGAAGGAGGCACCCAAAAGTTGAATATGAGATCACTATGTTGGTCTTTGGCTCATATAACCATATTCTCCTGACTCTCTTACTCATCACCATAGACATGCAGAAACTCATAAGAAGAGCAAAAGAAAACAGGGATTTTCATGTGAAAAGTTATCCCTTGGGCCTCTGCTATTAGCAAAATATATTAGATGGTTCTGGGTGTGCAAATTAAAGCCAAAGACCCCAGATTCAGGCAACCTCTCAGTTATCGCTTTTGTTGGGTGCAAATGGGTTGTATAGTTGTTCATTCCACATGTGGCTAGCAAGTGTGTCCAGCAGCTGGTCTGACTTAAGTGAGTTACTGGGCCTGGGAGATGTTGAATAACCAGAAGACAAAGGAATTTCATCCTTTCTACTTTTCTATTTAAACCGAGTCAGCTTTTTATCAGCTGACTCTCAGAAAGACTTGCACATATATTTCTTCCGGGTTATTTTCCAGGCTGGATTGTTTCTTTTACAGGTCCGAAGATGTAGATTTTAGCCCGTCTTCTGGGTTGCCTTTAGGTGGAAATGGCACAGAGTTAATCTCCTTTTAAGTCAGTTCATTCTGGTACAATCTGTGCTTTGGCATAATACATGAATAGTGTTTTGTCATAGCAGTTTTCATCTGCTGCTGTATGAGTAGGTAACAAGATGAAATAGCAGTATAGCTCTCAAAAAAAACCCAGAAAACCCAGCCCTGACATTGAAGTTTTATTAAATGTCAGTTCCATATTTCCTCAAAGCAATTAATTTATGATAACTGGGACCCAGGAGAAGGGGGGGAAGGTCACATGTTATGAAACGGTTACAAAGACTTAAAAGTCCACTTGATACTGATTTTTCCAAATTTCAGATTAAGAATGGTTCTTTAGTTTGGAGTGTGAGATTTGAGATTACTTCTAGGTGTTATCTGTAAAATCAAAAGGAGGTTGCTTGGGGCAGTATAAAGAACTGGTCTCTCTTTAGAATGTGTATTTGGAGTGGTAACCTTAAGGCTTTAGTACTAGCACACATGGATCAGCTGTTAGAAATGTCTCAGAAGTCTCTCTCTTTGCTTATTTAGGCCTGTCTCCTCCCTCCTACACATTTCCAGCTCCTGCAGCAGTTATTCCTACAGAAGCTGCCATTTATCAGCCCTCTGTGCTTCTGAATCCACGAGCACTGCAGCCCTCCACCGCGTACTACCCAGCAGGCACTCAGCTCTTCATGAACTACACAGCATACTATCCCAGGTAAGGCTCTGGTGGAAGAGGGACAGAAACAAAGGACTCCTTTGATAGCCAGTGCCTGAGTTCACAAAAGAATATTGTCTGCCACATTGAAGGTTAGCATGGCAGGCAGTAGCTTTTGTCATATCTCTTTGACCAAGAAGGTTGTTTCAAGACAAACTGAAATAAGTTCATCTTTTAACCGTATACTGACAACATGATCTTTTTCATTACCTATGTGTACAACTATCCTTTTTTCCTTCTATCTCAGGGCCTTAAGTGAGTAGCACTGTAATCATTGTAGTAGTGTGGTAGTATCATGTGAATGGATTAAAAAAACTGGGAAATCCATAATGAGAACATTTATATTTTTAAGTAGCATGAATTCCTATATCCCACAATAAATAAATACTATTTTAAATTTTATAGGGCCTCTCTTTTCCCCCCCTAAATCTGTACTAACAAGTCTAGAATGAGATTATTTGGTACTTTCTTAGATTTAGCATTTTAAATCTGATTCTTTTTAGTTGTGCTTAATTCTGGGAGGCAGCAAGGTAAATTGGAGAGAAAGTTTTAGTCTGGAAGTTGGAAGACCTGAGTTTTAGTCTCATCTCTTTTAATCAGGGCAAGTCACTTAAACTTTCTAGTTCTTATAAAGTGATAGGAGTCGCCAAGTTTTTACAGTCCCTTTCAGGTCTGATTGCCAGTGATTCTAACTTGAATATATAATGACCTCTCATTCTCAGTTTTCTTTAAAAAATTTTAAAAAGATTGTCTAGCCTGCAACCAGTTCACTTAATTAAAACAAAAATTTTATTTTGGCACAAGCAAAATTGCTCAATTTTAAAAATTATACCAGACCTTGTTTTTTCTTCCCAAGATATTTAGATTAAGTATTTTGACTACATCCACCAATATGAAAGGTTTTTGATAAGTGACCTGGAAGTAACCTATCTGATCCCCACAATTGCAATGTCTTGTTGTATTTTTCTTCCCATCCGTAGTTTCCCAGTAGGAAGCAAGACTTTGGAATCTTGTAGTCACTGTTAATTACATTTGTTTATTGTGTTAGGAATTTTTTAAACATTCATTAATGCTATTGAAAATATTCTTTATTCTGCTGAGGAAGAAGAATAGGGAGGAAACCATACTAATTGTCAGCTGGCCATCTTTTGAAGGTATGAAAAGGCTCTGAAGCATGAGGAATTGTTCATGGTTGAGTACCGTGTCAGGCACTTAGCCCAGTCCCAACCTGTCACCTTCTCAGGACTCTGTGACCATCACTTGCTGGTAGTGGGCTCTGGTTATAAGAAAGATCTTTGTCTACCTTTATTACGCCATCAGAATGTCAGGAGTGGAATGCATTATGCCTCTGGGTGCCTGGTGTAGTTGCTCTGCCTACAGTACATTTTCAGAGTATCCAATTCCACCATTGACTTGCTCTCCGGACACTCTTAAAAGAAGGAATCTCTTAGGAATAGTGTCTGTCACAGTAAGGTGGGAACTCAAGTCTTGAATTGAAGCCCCAAAGACAAGAAGAATTGATATTTATGGCTTAAATAGCTCCTATAATTTCAGGCCCCTATCTATAGGTTAATTTTTTCTACTAGTAGTTTTAAAGTTTATAAAGCCCTCATTGTTAAATCTTAGAGCATGGAAGTGTAGTTGGTAAAAGTAGATTCCCATTTTATATACCTCCAAGTCCAGAAGTAGCCACTGTTTGGTAACATAGACATAATGTATGTACTTCTAAATAATGTGGCATACTTAACATGTACTGCCCACTTGCTCCTTTTTTTGACTTGACAGTATGTCATTTACATCTTCCCTAAGGGATATTTATATATTGACCTCAACTTATAACTTCCACATTATATCCCCAAAATGAAAAAATATCATCATTTAACAATTCCCTTATTTTTAGACAGCTATTTTTCTCTATTAAACAAAGTTTGTACAGATCCTTAAATATTTTCTTATATTTCTGTACAACAATTTCATAGAATTCTATGTAGAATTTTTAAATTGAAAGTCATGTGTATTATATTTAAATTAGTACTCCTAAGTGTATTGTTACTTTAATCTACATTTCCCTAGTGCTGGTGAAATTACCTACAAAGGCACAGAGTATCCAAACATTGGGATATGCTCTTATTTATACTGTGAAATTTAGAATAATAAAGCAAATTCCAAAAACAGTAAAATATTTTAGTTTTGGCAGAATACTGTTAATTTTTAACCTGACATGACTAAAGGCATTTAAAGTTATTGAAAAACTGTTTTGTAAGTGTTCAAGTATATATTGGCTTATTACCTGATAAATAAGAATGTCTGAGGTAGCATATGTGAGGCTCAGTAAGGATATTAATCAGAAATTCTGAAATTTCTTTTCAAATTAAAAAATTTTAACTCCCTCCTTTGTTAGGAAATTTCTCAGTTTGACTTCAGTTTTATGTTAAGATGCTAATGTGTTTTGCAGATTTTTTAAATCATGCCCCTCAAGAAAAAGGTGATTGGTTTTTAACTTTGAATTTAACTGAGCAAACTGTTAGTACTCTGTGTGAGACCTGTTGCGAATATTAGGATTCAAAAACATGGACTCTTTCTGCTTTCTGGTTTAGAATTTGTCCCTGTGCAAAGTCTGTGATTTCAAAGGCCTCCTTTGTGTGGAGGGCATTCTCTTCTAACTTGGTATATTTAAAAATTTGAAGATAAACTATAGTGGTAGTACTGTGAGAATATAGTTTCTTTCATCATAAGGATGTGGGTTACATGAGGATTGTTTATGGAGAAAATATGAACCAAGAAATGGATTTTTGTTTATCATTAAATGAGTTTTTAGCAGTGTAAATGTGTACCTGTGGCAACAGCAGATTGAAGAGCAAGTGGAATAAAAGCATATGTGGTTTTCTGCTTATGGACCTTTTTTCTTTTCCTTTTCCCCCCTTGGAAAAAGGTTTGAGATACCCAGTATCCCAGAGCATAGCCTAGGATACAGAAGAATGAGAAGGAGCTGTATGTTCATGCTCACCCTACTGATCACTAAAAACTCAGTTATAACACACCTGTTCTCTCCCACTCACTACATAAAGTTCTACCCTTTATTCTGACCTCTCATTTTTCTTAGAATATTCTATTGGGCATCGAAGTTGTAGCACAGGCGAGAAACATGCTGATTCTTAAATATCATCTAGTTTAAGAAAAGATGGATTAACATAAAATGTCTTGTATGCATCATTCTGCCTTTTGTAGGACGCTATAAAGAATCACCTTGGATCAAAAGAGGGCAAGGGATGTTTGACTTTATTTATGAATGTTGCTTTACTTCTGTATCCATGTGAAGGGTTTATGGTGGGGGGAACGCTTTTTTCCTTGGGATAACCATTTCTTATAAAATCATCTTACTTCTGCCTAAGCAGTGAATATGTATATTAATGAAACACTTTACAGTGTTTGGTTTGTTGGATAGTGTTATTACGTATGTTCTGGAATTCTTTGCACTTGAACCAAATAATACCTGTCCTCTGAGAGATGCCTGTATTTTGTATTTTCAACACTTAGGTTTCCTGTTCCAGCTTACTTTTTTTTAATTGAATTTTTTGAGAGGTGTAGGTTCACCTGCAGTTGTAACAGTACAGAGAGAGCCCATATATACACTTACCTAGTTTTTCCCAATAGCAACATTTCCCAATAGGAACAACCAGTTCACTTCATAATTTACTTGTTGAAAGACAGGACCAAGAAAAAAGATAAAATATATCTTCAATATACAGTTATATTTTTCTTGGCTTAAAAAAAGTTGTTTCTACAACTTAAATATGTATTTCCACAAATGCAAACTAAGAATAACGAAATGACATTAGAATATAGCAATAATGCAATATCAAGCGATCTTACAGTAATGGAAGAGTGTCATAATTCTTGCTGTTGAGAATGATTACAACTCTCAGATTTTTTAATTTGAACATTTCTAGATGACGTAAGCAAGAACTGCTCAGGGCAGTTCACTCTCTACTACCACTCAGTGAGGATTTGGTATAGCTCTCATGAAAGAAATAGTCATTTGCTAAAGACCTTATTCATATAATGAGCAGTTCAGGGAATTAAAATGCAGATATCCTTAAAATTCTTTTTAGCATTGCAGAATATTAGCAAGTGCAGTGAACATCAAGGGAAATAATGTAATCACTCAAAACACCTCATAAGATTAGTCTCTGTTATTCTAAGGATTCTTTTATTTTTTTTTTTTAATTTTTTCAAAATTGGGATGATTTTATGTATGCTGTTCTCAAAATTTCATAATTTTTAAAAATCTGTATTAAATTTTCAAATACAAGTTGAGAGAATACAATTACCCAACTAACAATATCAGTATTTTGCCAATTTTGTTTCATCTATTTGTTTTACCCACATTTTAAAGCATACAACCTAGATATCATTTCTTTTACCTATTTATGTGCCAAATATATCTTTAAATTAAGCACATTATTCTTAAAGCACTAATGACTTTAGTTAAAGCAGAAGAACTTAATAAAACATGTATGCCAAACATAATAAACAAAATAACCATATTCTGCCTCATTGCCCTACTTGAACGTTTCCTTGGTGTATTTTTAAGACATTGCATTGAAAAAGGCCCTAAGGGAAGAATAGGCATTTGTCTGGATTTTATTTAACAATACAGATTAATGACTTTTGATTTTGATTTTTCTTTACTGTATACATAACATACATAATATATGGTCTTTTCAACTACCTCTTTTTTGTTTTTTCCACCAAGAGCAAAATGGCTTTATTGGGAAATATTTTCCATTTATATTAAAAATAATCAATGAATTGTCTCTGGAGAAATAGTTAATAATAACCAAGAAGCTGGACCAGGTTGCTTCTAGAGAAAGATTCTGATTTCGGGGGCTGGGAAGGGTGTGATGGAGCCAGACTGCTTGCTCATATTTGTCTTGTCTGGTGTTGTTCTCTATTCCTATTCAACAAGACAAAAGTGCATTTTTAAAAGTGACCAAAAAATATCTTCAAAAATAACTTTTGTGAATGTGGTCTCTCTTTTGTTATTTTGCCTTTGTTGAACAGTCTTGTCCCTTTGCCAAGGAGCACAAAATGTCCAGGGATCATAGTGCATTTTGCTTGTGGCTTCTAGATACTTCATCAAAATGCTACTTTAAAAAATGTCATTTTTTTCTAAACATGTAAGGACCTGTTACGTTATTTTGTACTTTGACTGGAACAAGATTACTTTCAAAATTGCTAGTATAGGATTCAGTTTTAAATTAAAAATGGGGCTTTGTGGAAGCTGTTTTTGTTTTACTTGTTTTGAGTAAGCAATCTGTCACTATGTATTTGGAACATTATCATAACTACTGTAGGGGGTTATATTTTATAATCTTTGACGTAACTGGAGTAAGTTTAGATTTAGTTATCAAACTTTTTTTAAAATTTTTTATTAAGGTATTATTGATATACACTCTTATGAAGGTTTCACATGAAAAAACAATGTGGTTACTACATTCACCCATATTATCAAGTCCCCACCCATACCCCAATGCAGTCACTGTCCATCAGTGTAGTAAGATGCCACAGATTCACTGTTTGCCTTCTCTGTGCTACACTGTTTTCCCCGCGATCCCCCACACCATGTGTACTAAACATAATACCCCTCAATCTCCTTCTCCCTCCCACACCCCTCCCCTTTGGTAACCACTAGTTCCTTCTTGGAGTCTCTGAGTCTGCTGCTATTTTGTTCCTTCGGTTTTGCTTCCTTGTTATACTCCACAAATGAGGAAAATCATTTGGCACTTGTCTTTCTCCTCCTGGCTTATTTCACTGAGCCTAATATTCTCCAGCTCCATCCATGTTGTTGCAAATGGTTGGATTTGTTTCTTTCTAATGGCTGAATAGTATTCCATTGTGTATATGTACCACTTCTTCTTTATCCATTCATCTACTGATGGACACTTAGGTTGCTTCCATATCTTGGCTATTGTAAAAAGTGCTGCGATAAACATAGGGGTGCATATGTCTTTTTGAATCTGAGAAGTTGTATTCTTTGGGTAAATTCCAAGGAGTGGGATTCCCGGGTCAAATGGTATTTCTATTTTTAGTTTTTTGAGGAACCTCTTTATCAAACTTTTTGACAAGGTGCACATTTGCTGACTACTTAGCTGAAAGTGATTCTTGGAAGATTTCTTTATTCATTGCAAAGTGTTTTTGTATCTGTTGCTTAACCTTTCTCTAAGAGGTAGGTAGATGCACATGCACAGAGAAGTTTGTATAGACTTTAAGAGAGTAACAGAATTCCAGGATCTAGATGTAGTGGTCATGGGCAGTATTAAATTCACAAGGAATGCTGAAAATAACCTTCATATTGCTGATTTCAGATGAAAATATGTAGTTTAAAATTTTCCTACATGAAAATTGACTTCAGCCTTTACACTTGATAGGATTATAACATATTTTCCCAGTTACTTTCCAAATATATGATCTTTGTAACACTAGGGGTGTTAATGAAGGTTAATAAAAAGGCTGTGGTAATTTTGCAAGGCCTTGGAAACCAGATAATCTTTGCAGGACTTCTAAGTGTTCCCTATGGTGATGTGTTAGGACTCATCCAGAAGGGAGAACACAGTTCTTTAATCTTCTTTTCACTTAATCTGTTGCTCTAACAAGATGGATAATGCTTTGATCCTCTCTTCTCTGGAGAAAAATACAAGTTCCTAAATTACCGACATTGTCACATTATGATTACCTCTATTTTGGAATGTCACCTGATAACATTAATTTGTGTTACCAACGTTTAGTAATTTGCATTTGAATGAAGGAAGGGTGTTATGAGGCTTGTTTAAAATCATGTTTTTTTATGAGAGTCCTGCTGTGGTAGGCTTCCTGGGCCCCAGTATTTTCATATATCTTCCCCTGTTCTGCAGAGAATTTTTTATGACTTATTAGGATACATTGAGTATTATAAAATTAGATGATACAAATTAAGAACTGGGAAAACATAAGATAGGAAGAAGTGTTTGGTTAGTCTGGCAACTGAACCTTAGAGGACATGGAGTACTGCAGTGGAGAAAATCTTCAATGGCTTTATAATACATTCACTCCTGTGATTAATTCAGCAGTTTCTTAACACCATCTCAGGATGGCTTGCCTTAGTAAGTAGCCATAAATAATTGTCTTTACAGCTATGGTGCTCTAGCAGTTTTCTGAGTGTAAATCTTAGGAGAAAGCCCCTCTCATGCTAATTTTTTCACCCTGATACCTCTCACCTCCCCTCATTCTTTGTTCAGGCAATCCCACCAGCATTTTTTACACAGCTTGAGTGCCTTCTCCTTGTTAGTTCATGTGCTATGGTACAGTCTTGCTGACACCGTAGGACCTTTGGATTCAGTATTACATTGCTTGCTTATTTGGCCCTAACCCTCTGGTTCCTTTATATCCTATCAGTTTTTGAACCTTTGTAACTTTGGAGTAGAAGTTACATTATTGATACCATGTACGCAAGAGACATTTCATAAATACTGGTATTTGAGAATCTGAACACTGAAGTATAATGGAGATAAGAATGAAAAACAGTGCCTAAGGATTGAACATAAAGATTAGGATGAGTTACTGGGATAGTCTGGTTTTGATGGACGGCTCTTCTTGTGCTCTAATTTGGAGTAAGGTTAGAAAATTTCTGCTTGAATTCCTTATTCTCTAAACCACTACCATAAAGCAAATGCTTTTTAGTTGTAAAATTTCTTTATATTTTTTCCCAGTCGTGGGTCGTCATTTCATTTTCTTGATAGGTTTTCTTTAAAGGAAAAGTTATACATTTTGATGAAGTCCAATTTATCTATTTCTTTTCTCACTTAACACTTTTTTACATAATATAGTATCTGATGCCATGAAGATTTACTACTATATGTTCTTATAAAACTTTTGCAGTTTCAGCTCTTATGTTTAGGTATATTATTCATTGTGAATTAATTTTTTATATAGTGTGAAGTAGAAGTCTAAATTCATCCTTCTGCATGTAGATATTCTATTGTTTCAGCACGGTTTATTGAAGACTATTCTTTACTCATTGAATTGTCATGGAACCCTTGTCAAAAATCAACTGACCATATGACCCACTAATTGCATTTCTGGGAATTTACCCAAAGAAAACAAAATCGGTAGTTAGAAAAGATATATACACTCCTTTGTTTATTGCAACATTATTTACAATTGTCAAGACAAGGAAACATCCATTGATAGATCAATGGGTAAAGAAGATCTGATACATACATACAATAGAATATTACTCCATAAAAAAAGTAAAATCTTGCCATTTGTGACAACATGGATGGACCTAGAGGGTATTATGCTGAGATAAGAGAAAGACAAATACCGTATGATTTCATTTATATGTAGAATCTAAAATACAAAACAGGTGAACAAGCAAACAAAACAAATAGATTGCTAAACACAGAGAACTGACTTGTGGTTGCCATAAGGGTAGAGGGTGAGGGATGGGAAAATAGTTGAACAGGATAAAGAGGTACAACCTTCCAATTATAAAGTAAGTCAGTCATGGGGATGAAAATATGGTAGGGAATATATTCAGTAAATATCTTTGTTGACAGATGGTAACCATACTTATATTTAGTAATGTATGTAATTGTTGAATCACTGTTGGACACCTGAAAACAATATATTGTATATTGATTGTGCATTTCAATTTAAAAAAATCAATAGACCATACATGTGAGAGTTTATTTCTGACCTTGAATTCTATTCCATTGATCATTGCCAGCCTGTATGGGAGTACTACACCATCTTGATTACTGTAGTTTTGTAGTAAGTTTTGAATTTAGGAAATGTATATCTTCCTTCTTTGTTCACTTTCAAGAGAGTCTGGCTATTCTGGTTCCTTTGGATTCCCACATATATTTTAGGCTCCATTTCATTATCTGCAAAAAAGGATTTTGAAAGCTATTGCATTAAATCTCTAGGTGGGTTTAGAATGTGTTGCTATTTTAACAGTACTACGTCTTCTGTTTATGAACATGGGCTGTCTCCATTTATTTATGAGATTTAATTTATTAACCATGTCTTGTAGTTTTCAGCGAGTCTTGGTAGATGATGTGTTTCTGTGACCATCATTCTACTTCATCATTTTACAGCCTGGAGCCTAAAAAGGTTACTTGACATCAGTTGCCCTTAACATTTTAAGTCTCTAAAAGCGGTGATACTCAACTTGTTTGCATGGTAGATAGAGTCACTTCTATCTATCTATCAGTGGGTGTTTCCATATCTTGGCCATTGTAAATAATGTTGCAATAAACAAAGGAGTGTATATATCTTTTCTAACTAGTGATTTTGTTTTCTTTGGGTAAATTCCCAGAAGTGCAATTAGCGGGTCATATGGTCAGTTAATTTTTGACAAGGGTTCCATGACAATTCAATGAGTAAAGAATAGTCTTTTCAATTTCAATTTAAGTTTGTTAAATCTTTTCTTAATTTTATTTTTTGATGTTACTGTAAATGGGATTGTTTTCTTAATTTCATTTTTGAATTGTAGCATATAGATAGAAATGAAGTTGATTTACCTAGTGTGTTGATATTGTATCTTATGATCTTGCTGAACTGATTATTTAGTTACAGTAGTTTTTTTTACAATTAACATTACTACTAAATTCTTTCGATTTTCTACATATAGGTTCAGCCTGTCTCTGTCCTATCAACTTTATTCCATAAATTATTTTTGTTAATTCGTAATTCAATAATCTGAAAGATCTTAGAATTTAAGTTTATAAAAAATTCCTATTCTCATCTACCTGTAGGGTAGATACACAGATTAATTTTCCTTAATATGCCTTATATACAAGTGATCTTAGTGCAAAAAATAAGGATGTGAATCCAAGTTGTGTTATGTTTAGATTTCATCAGAATAGGACCCACTTTTAGATGCTGAATTGTCCTAATTTAAATTTTTAGTTGGATAATTTAATCTACTTTTATCTTGGTTGTATTTTGAAAGTACTACACACCTAGACTTAATTTATAAGGAGATCTTTAGCAAAAGGAATAGAACATGCCAGGACAGAATCGTGGAAATAGTTTTATACTGTGGCAATGATCTGACTTTCATATCCAGTGTGAAAAATTTGAGTAACTGAATGAAATACATGAACTCTTGATGGTCTTTGAGAATTAGAGTTAGTATCTATCAGGCATTGGGCATGAGCAAATATTGTCTTTGAATGAATGAATGATGGTTTGATGGGAGAAAGCATTGAACTAGAAGTTGAGTGGCTGCGTAGTTCTTCTGATATGTTAAAGAGCGAACTGGTTGTGTGACCTTTGGGAAATGACTTAACTCTTAGTTTCTGTTTCCACCACTGTAAGAATGAGGAGTGTGGCTGAAAAATGGCTACATTCCTACTCAGACCTAAAATGCAGCATTCCCTCTTTCTCTGCTCTCACAGTTGCACTTAGCTTGACTTTTAGTCCACAGAGAAGGCTATAAAAATCTCTCCAAGTGACTACCATACAAACAAGTTGAGGATCACTGCTCTTAGAGACTTAAAATGTTAAGGGCAACTGATGTCAAGTAACCTTTTAAGGCTCCATGTTTTAAAATGATGAAGTAGGATAATGGTTATAGAAATAGCAAGAATGAAATAACATAAGTTACTGCATTTTATGGTTTATGGAGTAATAATTCTGTATATTAAATCATTGAATCTGAAAAAAAGTTCTGTGAAACTAAAAAGGTACTGTCACCTCCATTTATTTAGCAAAGGGTGAAATTGAAGTTCAGAAAAATTAAGTGACTTGCTGAAGGTCACTGTGCTAATAAAAAATGGAGTCTGGGCTCATAGACACCAAGAAGGGACTAGTGGTTACCAAAGGGGGGAAGGGTTGGGGAGGCTAGGTGGGGAGGGAGAGGGGGATTAAGGGGCACTGTAATTCTCAGTCACAATATAGGTAGGTCACGGGGAAGGCAGTACAGCATGGAGAAGACAAATAATGACTCTAGCATCTTCACTACGCTGATAGATAGTGCCTGCAATGGCAGGGATGGGGGGGCTGACTTGATAATATGGGTGAATGTTGAACCACTGTGTTGTGTATGTGAAACCTTCATAAGATTATATTATATATCAGTGATACTTTAATAAAAAAGAAAAAACAGAGTCTGGGACTAGAATCGCACCTGGCACCATTCTTATTAGCCCATCAGTTAGGATTACGTAGGATAGATCTTCTCCAGAATTTTCAGTCCTTCCCATTATGTGTTGCTTGTCTTTTAAATGGGATAATTATCTACTTAGGAAGATTTATAAGGGTTAATAATCTAAAGCTTGGGTCCTTATTGCTCTTTAAACTAACAACTTTTTAAAAATATTTCACTGTACATTATTCAGTTATGTCTGTCTAGCCATTAATAGTAAGGGTAAACATTGGGTGGCACACAGGGTGAAATTAATTTCATAATATAGTAATCACTTGGCTTGTTTCCTTGGAGGTAGTTCTTGCAGATACACCAAGAGGACACATGCATCAGCTTTCCCCTCATGTTAATGGTGATAGATTTAATTTGTATGCATCTCTTCTCCTATAGCCACCTCTCCCCATATCCCGCTTTTTCTTTTTTTTTTTTTCAGTCAGGTTGGAAGAAATCATTGATGGGCACTGTTGTACTTCGCTGTGTCGTGCTGCACTCACTGTGCTGTGCATTTGCTTTCATAGATAGGCAGAACAGTCTGTTTGGAGCAATCACTCTGGATACTTTTGGTCTCTGCCTGTGGTTCCTATTATTAGCCTGTGAATTCATGCCTTTTCATGCCTTAGTATTTCTGATAACTAGCTAGTTAATCATCAGTGAGCTGGGCTTTGGAAGTGGTGCTTTGTGGTTGAGTGACTGTGAAGGCTTAATTCTCTCCTTCCTCTACCTTTAAGAATCTCAGAACTGGATCTTTGGGGAAGTGTGTGTTTCACTCTTCATTAACCATCTTCTACCTCTCAACTTTTGGCTTTTGTGGAAATGTGGGACAGAACATCTGTGGTGGTCTTACCTGTTTGGGGAGAGAGAACTCTGAGTATTCTAAGAATGATCACCTTGAAAAAGACTGTTTCCTTAAGTAACTAATGTTTTTAGAGTAAATATTCAACATTGTCTATTTCTATTGGTTCACTGTGCTTTCTCTCCCTTTAGCCCCCCAGGTTCGCCCAATAGTCTTGGCTACTTCCCTACAGCTGCTAATCTTAGCGGTGTCCCTCCACAGCCTGGCACGGTGGTCAGAATGCAGGGCCTGGCCTACAATACTGGAGTTAAGGAAATTCTTAACTTCTTCCAAGGTTACCAGGTCAGTAGCTTGAAGAAGAAAAATTCTCAGTGCCCTTATTACTTAAGTTGATTTGCCTAAAGAATGCAGCCAGGAAAGCAGCAGATTCTCTGAAACTCCTGTGTATATATGTGCTAATAGATGTGCCTTGGAGGCAAAACAAACCAGAGTCAAAGTGAAGGGCTACTTGTCAAGCACTAACTTCAGACTCATCCCTTTGACAAGGTTAGGGCTTTTCCATGCTATTTTAATGATTTCAATATAATCTATTGGTGGTGCTTTTTTTGAAAACTGGGCTACTTTGGGAAAGCTCTTTGCATCTGGAGTAGGATTGGCCAAGGCATTTTCCTCAAAGTCAAAATTCTTGACTAACAAAAAATGTACTTAAACATGGAGTTTAAGTTGAGTCTTTAAAAAGAGGTCTCTCTGCCTAACCTGGAAAGAAAAAAAAGGAGGCTCTGTGACTCTTTAGATGATAACTCCTTAAAATGAGCTGTGAGAAATTCAGTGTGAGCCTTTTATGAAATTATCTGTTAATTCTTGTGAAACTGATATTTATGCTTGCCAGTGTTTCCCACCACTGCCCGTGTCCATCTTTTCTGACTTAAAGGATGAGATGTTTCTTTTTAAAAGCTAACAGTGAGCAAAATCTCCTTGCCATCTCATCTGAGCAGACACATTTCTTTCCTCAAATTACATAATTACCTAGAACTCGAACTCCTTTCCTGCAATGTCTAAAAATCAGTCTCTTGCAGCCTTTTTCTTGCACTAATAGCAAAAATTGTCTTTTCTCTTGGAGCTGAATTTTGCTTGAGTCTTCAGAGTTGAGAAACATTTATAGGAATAATCATGAAATTCTAAAATAGTCCTTGAGCATTTATGGTTCAGCATTATAAGGGCTGTGCCTTCAGATGCTCTTTCACTATTAGAATGGGTTTACAAGCTTGGTATCCGTGAATCATGCAAGATTGTGGAGCTCAGCTAAAATTATCTCAGTGGAGATGCCCCAAACCTACCAAATTACCATAAGGGCTTTTAATATGAAAAGGATATTTTCTGAAAAATGAAGAGAGTCTTATGTTTGATAGGAAAAACTGAGTTGAAAGTGGACAAAAGTTATCTTGTTACTGCCTGGTTTAGCACATTCTTACCAGAAGTACGATTTTTTTTTTCCCCTAGAGATCAGTACAGTAGTCCCTCCTTATCCCTGGGGGATTCATTTACTTCCAAGACCCCCCAGTAGATGCCTGAAACCACAGATAGTACCAAACCCCATATATATATAGTGTTTTTTTTCCTATACATACATACCTATGATAAAGTTTAGTTTATCAATTAGGTGCAGTAAGAGATTAACAACAATAACTAATAAAATCATAAAAATATACTGTAATAAAAACATGTGAATATGTTCTCTCTTGCTCTCAAAATATCTTACTGTATCGCACTCACCCTTCTTGTCATGATATGAGCTGATAAAATGCCTTTGTGGTGAGATGAAGTGAGGTGAATGATGGTAGGCATTGTGAGAGAGCATTGGGATCATCTGCTTCTGGACAGAGGTTGATGGCAGGTAACTGAAACTGTGGAAAGCCAAACCACAGATGAGGGGGAACTACTGTAAATACTACTGTAGATACTTTGCCTTTTCCCTAAACAATTATGCTGCCTGTTGGAAGCCCTTGCAGGGGTAAAAAAGTTACTGTCCAAACTTTGTATCTGATTCATTAGGTAATGAAACAAATAGACAATCTTAATGAAGGCTATTGAACAAGTTGCTCAATCTCACAGAGAAAACATTTTTAGTTTTGTATTTTTCTCCCTTTTCCAATTCTAGAAAGTACAAGCAAGGTTTTGGGTTTTGGTGGTCAGCTGAACTATGTGTGTTTGTTTGGACTAATTAACTTTTACATTCACACTGAATAGAATTAAGCAGTCATTCATATAAGCTGTTTATGAGATTAAGCAAAGTTGTTTTTACAAAGAGTTCTGTGGCTGGCTTTTCTGGGTACTTACCCTATCACGAACAAGTGAGAGTGGTTATTTCTAGATTTATGGCTAAAAGAATGACATGCTTCAAAATCAAGATAAAATAAATTTAGTTAGTTTATCTTCTAGTAGCTTCTAGGGAGTCATTCAAGGTTGGAGTAATTTTCTGATGTAATCAGAAGCACAAAGATTGTGCAAAATTTTTTCATCTCAAAGCTATTTGGCCTTTTCTGAAGTGCTTGGAATTTATGAACTTGATCAATGAATTAGGGTTACATAGAAACTTCAGTTATCCAGCTCAGCATATTAAAGATTCCAATGTCTTCCTTCAGTAATTTGAGCAGTTACAGTGCATGCATTCAAAATCTTTTGTATCTGACCTAATTTCATATCAATTACATAAAAGCTCAGATTTTCTATTGTCGCAGGAGTCCATACCTTTTTATTTTTTCCTGTTCCCAGGTAATTTGAATAAGTGCTTAGGATTCCAGATTCTTTAGGTACAGCTTTGTTGGACGGCAAAGTAGTGTATGGTTTTTTAAAAACTGTCTTCTCCTAAGTGTATTCTGTGTATATCTTTACCTGTAGTCTATTTATTGCTGTTGCTGACTTAATGGGAGCAGATTTCATTTGATTTCTGGTTTTTTATGATTTTCATGTAATCATAATTTATTTACATAATTAAGCAAATACTTGGTAATGATTAGTTGAGCGAATGAAATCTCTTGAAGGTTTCTGATTCTGTCTTTTTAAAAATATATGTATCTTGATGTAATAATGGCATATGGCATTTTCTATAAATGTTTAAATTTAATATTTGGATATGATTCCCCTACCCTCTCAGCAAAATTCCATTTATAAAACTACTCCAGCTTAATTTTTCCAAGGCTCATTTGTGGTGGGGAGGTATAAAGCCGGGAAAGGGGAGGATTTACAAAAATGGGAAGAAGTCTGATGGCCAAAGCAAAATGCAGGATATGGGTTCTGTCAAATCTGCTATCTTGTAAAGTTAAAGTACCTGAGTTAGGCCCATTTTAATAAATGAGATTAATAGAACAAGGACTGAATTTATAAAATAAACTTCCATGAAAATTTTGGGTAGTGAGAATTTCATTCTTATCATGAAAATAAACCTATATCTGTATTTTAGTTGGTGGGCCTCTTATTCTGAAATGGACTCTCAGGTGACGCTTATGTAATTTTTTAGCTTTTTTATTTGTTCTTTGCATTACCCTTTACTTTCAATGGCTTTGATTTGTCAGTAATGCTAGTTTTTGTTTCTCCTCAAAGTACTAACTTTAATCATTATCTCTTTGGGCACCGCACTGCTAAGATGTTTACTTGCTGCTCTACTGGGAGAATTAGATTAATATACAAATACATTAATACTATTTAAAGTTCACCAAGTTGTTTGTAGATACTGGCTTTATTGTACAATACCTTGCAAATAGTTAGTGTTTAAATATTTGGTATCTAGTCATAGCTATACAGTGTTCTTTCTTTATCCATGTGTTAATCTAACTTCCCTCCTAGAAGGGATTTTTATGGTATTTACATTAAGTAAGAAATATATTCACATTAAGTAAGAGATATAGACTTGGGATTAGCAGTTAGGTATATGGCTCATACCAGTGTTGATTTGTTTCCTATTGTCTAACGTCCTATAATACTGTTGATAGATCAATACTAACCGTCCATAGTGACCATTTGTCCGTCTTTTGATCCTGTTTGTTTTAACTTGCATTTTAGTATGCAACCGAGGATGGACTTGTACACACAAATGACCAGGCCAGGACTCTACCCAAAGAATGGGTTTGTATTTAAGGGCCCCAGCAGTTAGACCTTCCTCAGAAAAGAAGGTAAGGTGCTATGATGTGAGAGTTAAATTTTAAAAGGCCAAACCAACAGAGATCAAGAATCTGAATGTATTTTTTAGGAGTCAGGTGAGAGGTTCCCTCTCTTCTTTAGTATGATGTAAGAGTGCCAGAAATCCTGGCAGAAATGGAGGCTGAAATTAAGGTTGTCATCTAAGTAAATAGTATGTAAGCCACATTTATGGATAACAGTTGTATGTTATTTTGAGGTAAGGGGAAGCTTTTGCATTTGGAAATTCATTTGCTGCATTTAATGTGGAATACAGATTGGATATGTTTTTTGTTTTGGTTTTTTATTTGAGGTTAAAATCAAATAACAGTCATTTTAAAGTACATAGTTTAGTGGTATTTAGTTAGTGTATTCACAACATTGTGCAACTGCCATCTCTATCTAGTTCCAAAACATTTCATCATCCCCCCAAAAAACCCTGTACCCATTAAGTAGTAGCTCCCTCTTTTCCTTGCCAACCAACCTGCTTCCTGTCTGGATTTGCCTGTTCTGGATGTTTCATATAAATGGAATCCTACAATACGTGACCTTTTTTGTATCTGCTTCTTTCACTTCGTATGTTTTTGAGGTTCATGCATATTATAGCATGTATCAATACTTCATTCCTTTTTATGGCTGAATAATATTCCATGTATGGATATACCACCCTTTGTTTATTCATTTATCCATTGATGGACGTGAGTTGTTTCTACTTCCTGGCTATTTTGAACAGTGATGCTGTGAACATTTATGTACAAATAATGAGTACCTGTTTTTAAAAAAATTTCCTTGGGTATATATCTAGAGGAAGAATCACAAAGTTATATGTTAATTCTATGGAGCTGGGTTTACTTTTTTTTTTCCAGTTTCCTTTTTAAAAATATGGCAAAATATACATAGCATAAAATTTACCATTTTAACCATTTTTAAGGGTAGAGTTTAGTGGCATGAAGTATATTTACATTGTTAGGCAACCATCATCACCATTAGCCCTAGAACTTTTCTATCTTCTCAAGCAGAAACTATGTATACATTAAACAGTAAGTCCCCATTTCCCTCTTCCCCTAAACCCTGGCAACCACCATCCTACTTTGTTTCTGTGCATTTAATTATTCTAGGTACCTTATAAGTGGAATAACAATATTTGTCCTTCCATGACTGGCTCATTTCACTTAGCATAATGTTTTTAAGGTTTATTTGGTTAAACTTTTAAATGTGCTTCATTCCAAAATGATTGTGAAGCTTGTGTTGCATGACTTTTTCCTCTTCTAAAATTAAATCTAGAGGGAAAGAGCCCTTGATAGTTTCTAAAAATAGGTTCCTTTCTTTCTTTGTGTTACTCCATTATCTTTTCTTAAAGGATACTAGCTTTCTGTGTGAGGGTCTTCAAGTGATTAAGTTATAAGGACATGGTCAGGAATTAGTATGGCTTATTCTTCTTTTATTCGGTTTATTGAAAATGTTCCACTGGCCTGTCATTTTCAAATTTTGTTACCATTTTCATGGCTGAGGACCCTATGGATGGGCTTTAACCATATGGATTCTAATTGGAAATGGGTTGCCGGTACAGTGTTTTCCTTGAGAAATGGCAATTAGACTCTTAGCCTTTCATTCTGAAGCTGTAGAAACCACAGTTCTGGGTGAGAAATGATGAGTCTCTGCCATTTTCATTTTCAGTGAGGCTTTAAGATACCTTAATAGTACCAAGGAGCTTCATGTCCAGACACTTTGTAGGGGGAATGAGGTGTTTTCTAGTCTAGCTCACAATAGTGAGAGTCCAATATTCTAGCCTGTTGATACTCTTTTTGGTCCATACATTCTTTTGCTATGTTCTTTATTCACCCCTTTAAGCTGTCTGTGAATTTGATAAGCATACTATATATAATATAAATTATATATGCAAATTAGTATATTAAACAAGAAATAACTACAAATGGAACCTTTTGATATTTCATTAGAAATGTCCTAGATGGACTACCCATTACTCAATAGCACTAATTAATTCTACTTTATGTTTATGTGTTTGGGGCCGTGATAGAATAACAAGGTGCTTTGTTAAAAACCATGTTTGCATTTTCTTATTCTAATAACGTTAGATTAATCTGCCTTTATTATGTGAGAATTTTTAAGAAGTCACAAGGAGTACTGTGTGAAATACTTGATGTAAGTTATTGAATTATCTCAACAAACCTGGGAGGTAAGGGTCACAAAAGTATTGTGGGCTCATTATAAAGAATTTGGAATATATAGACAGGTACAAAGAAATCACTAACAATCCCACCATCCAGAAATAACCATAGCAAATATTACCTTTCAGGGTTTTTTTTGATAGGCCCTTGTGCAATTTGGGACTTTGTGACTATATATTTACATATATTCCCCCCATCCATATCGATATCGAATTCATGATCACTAGCCATCTTTTACACCAATAGAGTGTCTTATGTTCTTAAAGCACCATCTATTGACAGTGTCATTTGAGCTCACCACAGCCATGTGAGGGAGCATGGCATGTGCCCACAGCTCCATTTGATAGAGGAGGAAATGAAACCCAGAGAGGTTAGACAACTTTCAGAGTCATGCAGCTAATGACCAAGCTGACAAAAAGACACGTAACTTCCAGGTTCAGTCTTGGTGCTTTTTTCCATTGACCAAATAACAGCATGACAGAGTCAGTGCTTGTAGTGAGCTGAATGGCCCCAAATGTCCACATCCTCATCCCTGGAATCTGTGACTATTGCCTTATTTGCAAAAGGCATAAAGTAATGGTCTCGAGAGGAGGACTTTATACTGGGTTATCTGGGTGGGCCCTGAATGCAGTGATGTGGGAGAGGCAGAGGGAGATCAGACGGACACATGAAGCACAGGAGGAAGCGACGTGACTGGGAAGAGAGCTGAGGGCCAAGGGACATTTGCAGCCCCTAGAAAGCTGGAAGAGGCCAAGAGTAGATTGTTCCCTGGAGTGTCCAGAGGGTGTGCAGCCTGGCTGACGCCTTTGATTTCTGACTTCCGGCCACCAACTTGTGAGAGAACAAATTGCTGTTGCTTCAAGCCACCAAATTTGTGGTACCTTGTTACAGCAACCACAGGAAAGTGTTTATAGAGGGCTCTAAGAATGTATTGAAAGAGTGTCATCACTGCTGGTTGTAGAATCGGATGAAGGTAGCCAAAGGCCATGATATGATACAGGCTGGTAAGGGTGTCACACTGTCCTGTGGCCTTGACCCCTCAACTAGCTGATAACTTTGTTGACTCCCCCCCCATAGGTATACCTCTTCTTCTTTTTTTTTTTTTTTGGTCAGAAATTACCCCCAACAGCAGCTCACAAGCTATTGAAGTTGCCCAAGAGGCTCTCCATGGAAGGAGGTTTGATGGCTGGCTGGAAAAAATGTGTCCTCAGAGGACCAGAGTTCCCATCCCCGTACCCTTAACTCCCCTACCCCATCCCACCAAGCTCCAAGTCTCATACTCCTAGGATCTCAAACTCACAGGGTTAGCTCGTAAGTCGGTCAGTAAGTGCTTGAATAGAACTATATTTTACGTATATATGGAGATGACAGTTCTTTAGAGGTGATACTTTCCAGCTCTGTAAAATGGACATAAAATCACTTCCACATATGTGATGTAACACTTTTTGGGGGATGAGATGAATGTAATGAAATGTAATCAAGCTTTACAGTCTATAATGTTCTCTCATATATATATGTAACTATTTTGTTGCTATGATTGCAATAATCATTGTAGGGTTAAGAGGTTTAACTATTACATTCCAGGCATTATTCAGAGTTCTTGAGTTTTCCATTAATATCCTTTTTCTATTCCATGATCCAGTCTAAGATTTCATGCTGCATTTAGTTGGCCTGTCTCCTTTGTGTCTCCTGGTCTGTGTTAGGTTCTCAGTCTTCCCATGTTTTTCATGACCTTTATAATTTTGAGGTATACTGCTTTTGAGGTATTTTATGAGCAGTCCTTCCGTTTGAATTTGTTTGATGTTTTTCTTGTGATTAGACTGGGATAATAGGAGCTAGGACTGAACACCATAGAGGTGACATGCCCTTCTCATCACATGACATCCAGCATACCATACCCACATGACATCACTAGTGATGCCAATTTTGAACATTTGATGAATGTCTTAGTCCATTCAGGCTGCCGTAACAAAATTCCATGGACTGGGTGGCTTATAAATAACAAACATTTCATTTCTCACAGTTTCGCAGGCTAAGAAGTCAAGATGAAGTGTTTACAGTTTCCTTTGATTTTTTGGGGGGGGAAACTTGTGTCTGTACTGGGTATTTTTTAAGGTGCTTGTAATGTGTTAAGGCTGATCTTGTCACAACAGCTAAGTTTTATGCAAAGAAAAAAATATCTCTTATTTGGCGAGTATTTTTTACATCTGTCCTGTTTAGTCTAGTTTGAATTACTTTGTGGATTGAAAGTGGTCTGTCTTTTGTAATGTTTCTTTTTCTGAATCAATAGAATGACTAGTATTTTAGTTTCTGGCCAAAAAATTCAAGGTTCCTTGGATTAATAAGCAGCTTTCAAAATCAGACAAGATTTCTCTCTTCCAGCTTGAATTTATTGTAGTGGGACAAGAACAGCTGAATAAATGCTGATTCTATTGATTTAAATGACAAAAAGGCTATCAAACTTCTTTGATAAAATAAAACCCTTAACTCAGATTTTTTTAATCTTTTATAAAGAAGAAGAAAATTCCTCTGTTCTAACAAAGAAATCTCAAGTGACTTACCCTTTTCAGAAAAGAGATGTCAAATTTTGCCATAAGGAAGTCATGTTACAAGTAATCAGAATTACAGGCTTTTTGAGGGGTTTAGGTTCATTCCATAGGACATAACACCACCTGGTGAAATTTAGGTATCTTAAAAGACTTCTTTTGACATGGTACTTTTAATGGCATTTTAGTACAAAATAAAACATTGTATGTTTTAACACAGGTCTTACTAGAAAGGAGATCTGTGAATGTTTACAACCATAACTTCAAAATTGTCTGTGCATAATAGTGTTTACTTTTCTGTAGCTAAAAGGGGATAGGAAACATTTTCTCCTTATCAGTCTGAGTCTTTTTTTGCTAGCAGCTAGGAGTCTGCAATTTCGTTGCTAAACACTAAAATTCCGTTGGATACCAATGGGATTAGAAAGCAGGTCCAAGAAGACTTTTAATTTCTTGTAGCCTTTTCTACATTTTCCCAGACTGTGAAGGTATAATTTTCAGCATTTACAGTGCTTGCCTAATAGAATAATAATGAGCTGGGAACGGGGAGGGTGGAATTCATTGATTCTGATAACCAACAGGCCCAAGGTTGACTGACTGGGCTGGTTGCAAGGGCTCGCTCTTAGCCAGACTGTCCACTAGATACCCTCAGCAACTCTTGGCTTACGTCCTTCCTTTATTTATTTATTTATTTTTATTAAAGTATCATTGATATACAATTTTATGAAGGTTTCACATGAACAACATTGTGGTTTCAACATTCACCCATATTATAAAGTCGTCACCCCCCCCTCCCCCCCACTGCTGTCAACTCTTAATCAACGTAGTAAGATGCTATAGAGTCATTACTTGTCTTCTCCATGCTGTACTGCCTTCCCTGGGACCTGCCTATATTGTGATTGCGAATTATAGTGCCCCTTAATCCCCTTCTCCCTTCCAACCCTCCCTCCCCAACCCCTCCCTTTGGTAACCACTAGCCCCTTCTCAGGTTCTGTGACTCTGCTGCTGTTTGTTCCTTCGGTTTTGCTTTGAGGATTTGAGAGAAGTCATTCTACACCCTTCAACTTCAAATTTAAGTCCAGAAGGAGGGCAGGAATGAGTTTACTAGCCTGGCTTAAGTCTATCTCAGAAACCACTATGGCCAGGGATATGCAAGGCTCTAATTGGCTATGTCGGGGTACTAGTTGGGTTCAGTGGTAAAGCTGCCTTTTTATGGGCTCAAGATTGGGTGAGAGGGGAGTTACTTAAGGAAAACCAGGTGCTATTGCCAAAAGAAGAGTAAGATAAATACTGGGCAATAGGTTGTTGGTACGTTTTCTTATTTGTATTTAGTATCCAAGGAGAAACTTTAAATGCACACTGTTTAATGCTGAGTGCTAAATTATGGTCATTTGTAAACCACATTTTAAAAATGAGTTCTAACAAATAAGTATTTCACTGTTTTTAAGTGCCCAATTCTAAATACGTATCAATTTTAGGATCTCCATTACTAAGCAAATCTAATCTTGGCCACAATTTCAAACTGGTTATATGAACAAGACTGAACTCTAAAGACCTATTTTTTCTGTCTTCATTCCTGTTTCTCATTTACATGTGGAAATATGTACAATGCCTAGTTAAAGCTTTCATTCTAAAGCTTTTGTGTACATAGTGGAACAAATCTGCATTCAAATCCTGAATCTGCCCATTACTGGTTTAATAGCTTTGTTCCTCGGTTTCCCCATCTTCATAATGAGAAGAACATGGTAATTTTATAGGGTGGTTGTGAGGATGAAATAAATTAACCCACATACAGGTTGCTAATCAGCCAGTCACTGGCACGTAGAGCTCAGGTTTGCTGTAATGTCGTGCCTTAGTACTTTTCACTGATCCAAATACTTCTTATTTGATATTATTTGATTTCTAAAACCAGAATGTTTTGAAAATGTTTTATTTCAATAATGGTGCTGAACTGCTAAAATCAGAAGAGTGCTGTGATAACTAGGAGAAAATAAAAGTTGGATTACTGACCTTCAGGCTTTTTTAGAACTTTTGGAATTCTTTTTTTTTTTTTGGCTGCTAGGAAAGTGGAAATTTTAGAAACTATAATACTTCCTCTTATAGAAACTATAATACTTCCTCTTATTCATTTTTTTCAGTGTTTGAAAGATGTATGGTGATCCTGAAACCATCAGACTTTAGACATCTTCTAGCAACTTCAGGCGAAGTTTGTCTACACTCAGGCTGCAGTATTTTCAGCTAACATGATTGGACAATGGGCCTGTGCCCTATCTTATGGTGGAGTGAAAAATTTGAGCCAGTGAAGCCAAATCCTTAGAGCAAGCAGTGTGCCTGGCTCCTTGCTGATTGCTAATAGGCATTTAAAATGTGAATTTGAAATCCAATGTCTCCATTACTTCCAGCTAAAATGGCATCATAGGTATTTCCTAAGTTTTAAGTCTTGGAAAAAAAAAAACTTGACTAGTGTCTACCATCTCCACCAGGAACTCTGTTATGGAAGCATCATTTTTGTGTGTTCCCACTCTTGACTCTCCATCTCCCTGTCTTCTGCACAATCATGCCCTCTTACTAAATAATTCAAGAATAAGGTCTTGGAATACCTAAAATCACAAACTTAAGAAATTAAACTAACATTTTCCCAGTCTCTCGGCCATCTTACAGGTAGGTGAAAACCAATGAAAACAATTTTTAAAACACCTTGGGATAAATTAAAAGAAATAGTGCACCTACCACAAAACATACATAGTTTAAAAGTTGGATCTTTTCTCTCAGCAGGTACCAGTTGTAAATAAGAATGAACTAGGGGCCAAATGCAAAACCAAATATGAAACAGCTATATGTAGTTAGTAATTTCTAGTTTTAACTGTACTGAATACTGAATATTGTGGCTTCATATGTATTATTTTATATTGTACTTTTCCATTATTGATGGCTTGGACTTATTCAGAGAATTTCCATCATTTTTAACAACACTGAAATGAGAATATTTGAACAGTGTATTCTAGAAAGCAATATACTAACTGAAGTGAATGCTTGTATATATTAATGTAGCCTTCAACCTTTTTCTCTAATGCCTTAACTGTCAAATAATTAAAACTTTTAAAAGCATAGGATTATAGTCAGCATGCTAGACTGAGAGGTAAACACTGATACGGTTAGAGCAGGTACTGATGCTGTCAGTGTTTAGAACTATGTGTTTAGCTGTGTTTATGTTACAGAAGTGCAATATTAGACACTAGCTAGTACTGCTGCCTCATGTAACTCCAAAGAGAAAAACAGGATTTGATTAAGTACACATGTTTAAGTTACTCGTATTGTCCTGTGCTTGGATTGCAATGCCATGCAGATTTATGTGGCTGCTATTTTTATTTACTTAGCATTACTTTGATTAACACCTTGAATGGAGAGCTAAACATTCCCTCTTCAGCTGACCAGCAATGGCCCTATAACTGCAGTAGGAAAAACAAAAGCAAAACACATTTTGCATGAAAATTGATAACTGGCACTTAAGATCAGAAAAAAAGTTCTTTGTACTTGATGCCTTAAGATGCTGTCTGCCCAAAGCTCTGAAAGACTTTAAGATTGGCAGTAATACTTCCTACAATACTACTGAGTTTTTGTAGAATTGTTACATTTGATAATAAAATTTGCCTGTTTAATCTCAATGTTTGTGGTAGTGTTTATTTGGGTTATGGTAATGGTGGAAGGGCATGGGTAAGCTGTCTTTAGCTGAGCTGGTAAGGTTTTTCCCTAGGCTAAGTATTTGTAAAAGCTGTCAATGATAAATGTACTCTAGATACAGTCAACCATCCTTTGAGCATAAATCATTGAGACTTACATTTTGAAATTTTTTAACATTGTGGGAATCATAGAATCTAATATTTGTTCCTTGCATCTTATTACTGGAGTTCTGTTTGCTTGACAGTTTGAAAATCTATTAAAGCCACATAAAGCTAAAGATCAAGAACTGTGCTTCAGAATCCCACACACGCTTTTATTCCAGTTACTCTGCTGATGCCAAATTCTCCAGTATTCTCTAATCCAAAGTCTATCCATTCTTTAGGACCACAGTTAAGTCTTAGCTGACCTCTCCCATTTCAGAGCTATATATATTGCCAGTGTCACATTTGACATATATCATTTTGTTCCAGAATTAATGTATCAACTCTGAATTTAGATTGTAACCTGAGGGCATGAAGTATGCCTGCATTTCGTTTAATATCTAGAACATTTCTGTTACTCAGTTTACCTTTGTTAAGCTGAATGAAGTTTAATTCTCCTGGGAAAGCTTTTCAGTCCCAGTCCTTGCCAGTAGCATTTACAAAAACGGAGCAATTGTTTTTCAGGTTTGTACTTAAGCTTTGGTTCTCTGCCGTCCCCTGCGATCCCCAAGCAAGGCGAGATTCTAACCTGGCTCCTCTTTGCTTTCCTGTCTGGCAGGCGTTTAATATTACCCAAGGCTCTTCCCTGCCTTCACCAAAAACAAAGGGGTTTTTTTTTGGTGGGCTAAACTGGTTTTCCAGTTTACCTCCCTAAAATAGTATACCTTGTGTAGCTGCTCTTCTCATGTCAGAAAAGAAAAATAGGCAAGAGGAAGAATGACAATAAAGACTAGAATATATAAAAGACCTCAAGTCCATCTCTCAGGTTTGTAGTTGATTGTGCAATTTCTCATCCTCTCCCCACTTTACCCAGCTCTTCAGGGGGAAAATTTATTTTTAACATACACAAAAGTAGAATAATGAACACCATGTACTCTTTACCCAGCTTCAACAGTTATGAACTCCAAGGCAATTTTGCTTTATTTACATTACTTTCCCCACTATATTCCTTTCCACTTTCCCTACTGTTGTATTAGTTTGAAGCAAATTCTTTGCATCAGATTTAAAATGGAGCTCCAAGTCTGAAATTGAGTCACTGTAGGTGGTGATGCTCTTAATGAGAAGAGTAGAGAATAGGACTGAACTGGTAGAAATATTGTTTATGGATGTCCTCTGTTCAAGGTTCAATCTACAATTGTGCTCTATAATCCATTCTCTGGTCCATGTGCTAATATGAGGAAACATACTGGACAGATGATCTAAACCTGGAGGACCAGATGGCCACCAGGATGAAATTCAGGAGTTAAGCACTGAGTGGGTGCCTGAGAAAAAACAGCTTTTACACATTTTTGCTGCCTCCTTTGTGTTAAGAGAAATCTGGTAGGCCAAGATCCCAAGGTGTAGGGCTAGGGAAACAAAGTTTAGATGCAAACTGCTTGACTTGCCCCTGCCTGAGATTTAAATTGAAGGGCCAATGTCCTTATTTCAATGCAATTCAGCGCAATTCCTTCACATGGAAGGTGAAGGGACACTTGGGGCCAAATCCCAAGCTAGTAATCATTACCTCGGAAGCATATGCTATAAGCTACAACAAAACCATTGAGAACATGTATGCCCAACAATAATAAGCACTGTATTGGTTAAATGAATCTTCACAGCAACCTATTACAGTAGGTACTACTATTATTTTATAGACTAAGAAATGGAAGGATAGCGTAAGTGAAACCTGTTCACATCTGCACAGAAAGGAAGGGAACTGCAATTTAAAGCAAGATTTAGAGACTGATGTGGCTAATGCTGTCACCATTACTCCTTTATCTGCTCTGGCTCTTTCCCTAGCATTGCACATAGTATGGTTCAGGTAGGGCTTCACAGTGTTCCTTTCTTTGGTCTGCCTTTTAACTTTATTGCCAGCATGACATTAATTTGGCTGCTGAATTATTCAGTAGCTGCATATTGTTGCCATTCTAAAAATGAATGTTGATAAACGGGTAACAAAATTGCTGGTTACACACTCGAATTTGAGCCAGTGTTTTATAACTGACACTGTATGATAGCAACTGGAAACATTTTTAAAAAATGAATGTGAAATTGTCAACTTGTTCTGGTTCTCAGCCTCCTTTGTGATTCCTCCTTCCCTACCTGATGGTGTTTCTCACAGCTCCTTCCTCAGCCACCTCCTCCATCTATTCATTCTCTAGACAAATTCATTCACTTATTTGCACACTCTGCTGCGGCACTACACCCAACAATATAACAGGCATTTCTATTTGGACATCCCCTCAGGCATTTCAAATTCAACATGCTTAAAATAGAACTTATCTTTCTGGGATCAAAAACCTGCTGCTCCTTGCATTCTTTTTTACTTTAGGCGCCAGCGCCATATACCTCTGGGTGTTAAAGTCATTCTTCAAATTCCTCTTCTCATCATCCTAGTCACGAGAATCTCTCACCTTTTTTTTTCCTGGAAAAAAAAATTGGACTCCCTGCATCAAATTCATTCCCCTATTGCCAGAATGCTTTTTAAAAAGCAAGCCTTTTGATTAAAAAAATATATCTGATTACATATTTAAAAAACAAAACACTTTATGAGGTATAATTGAGAAATGAAAAGCTGTACGTATTTAATGTGTACAACTTGAGTGTGGAGATAAGTTTACACCAATAAAACCATCACAATGCCACAAACATCCATCATCTCCCAAAATTTCCTCCCATCCTGTTCATTTTGTGTGTGTGTGTGTGTGACAAGAACACAACATAAGCATTTAATCTTTTGATTAAAGTTTCCCATTTGCTATAGGAAAAAAATCCACACGTCAGACTGCATATTGCATGAGCTGCCTCCTGCCTGCCTCTTGGGCGTTTTTCAAGGTACTCTTCCGCTTCTACTCAACCCTTTGTTGTACCTTTTCAGTTATTTAGGGGAGTGATGTGCTTTAGTCTTTGTTTCCTCTGCTTAAAACACTTGCTTTTCTGTTATTCCTCTTTTCACTAAGGGCTGCTTAGAAATACTTTTCTAAGGAAGGCCTTTCCTGACGCACTGAGATGGGCTCCCCTGTAATCAGCTCCCTTTGTCATAACGGTTGTCAGGGCTGTGTATCTTCTTCCCACTCTATTCTTAGTGATTAGCCAGTGCTTGGGATATATACAATGACTATGTGCTGAATGAACAAATTTATGTTCATTTCTGCACATGGATCTAATGCGATTCTACACAGGTTTTGAAAGAATCTTTATAAATTTCAATGTTGCTAAACAGCAAAAATTGTTTTTCTTTAGCACCACTTAAAAATGTTTAAAATGTAAGTATTAAACCAGTGGTTAATGGTATGATTTTTACATTGAACTATACACATCCAGAGTTTGGTATGAAATTTACCCAAAGGTGATGATTTTGACTGTTTCTGCCACCTACTGGACACATCTAGCTTTTCAGCATCTCAGCCAGATGCCCCTCCAGGATTTTAACAGGTTTTTAAAAAAACGTATACTGTATTGAAATCATATAACTGATGAACGGTTTTATGGTATTAAAAATCGTATGGCATCACCTACATATGTGAAACAAATACTAACAGAATTAAAGGGGGAAATAGAATGCAATGCATTCATTTTAGGAGACTTCAACACACCACACACTCCAAAGGACAGATCAACCTGACAGAAAATAAATAGACAAAGTTACTGAACAACATATTAGAACAGATGGACCTAACATATCTACAGAACACTCCATCCAAAAGCAACAGGATACACATTCTTCTCAAGTGCACATGGAACATTTTCAAGAATAGATCATACACTAGACCACAAAAAGAACCTCTCAGTTAATTCAAAAAGATTGATATTGTACCAACCAGCTTCTCAGATCACAAAGGTATGAAACTAGAAATAAATTACTCAAAGAAAATGAAAAAGCCCACAAAAACATGGAGACATAATAACATGCTAATAAATAATCATTGCATCAACAACCGAATAAAAACAGAGATCAAGCAACATATGGAGACAAATGACAACAATAATTCAACACTGCAAAATCTGTGGGACGCAGCGAAGGCCATGCTAAGAGGGAAATATATTGCAATACAGGCCTACCTCAGGAAAGAAGAACAATCCCAAATTAACAGTCTAAACTCACAATTAATTAAACTAGAAAAGGAAGAACAAATGAGGCCCAAAGTCAGTAGAAGGAGGGACATAATAAAGATTAAAGCAGAAATAAATAAAATTGAGAAGAATAAAACAATAGAAAGAATCAGTGAAAGCAGGAGTTGGTTCTTCAAGAAAATAAACAAAATAGATAAACCCTTAGCCAGACTTATCAAGAAAAAAAGAGAGTCTACACACATAAACAGAATCAGAAATGAGAAAGGAAAAATCACTAAGGACACTACAGAAATACAAAGAATTATGAAAGAATACTATAAAAAATTATATGCCAACAAACTGGAAAAACCTAGAAGAAATGGACAACTTTCTAGAAAAATACAACCTTCAAAGGCTCACCCAGGAAGAAACAGAAAATCTAAATAGACCAATTACCAGCAAAGGAATTGAGTTGGTAATCAAAAACTACCTAAGAACAAAACCGCTGGACCAGATGGTTTCACTGCTGAATTTTATCAAACATTTAGTGAAGGCCTAATACCCATCCTCCTTAAAGTTTTCCAAAAAGGAGAAGAGGAAGGAATACTCCCAAACTCATTCTATGAGACCAGCATCACTCTACTACCAAAACCAGGCAAAGACACCACAAAAAAAGAAAATTACAGACCAATATCTCTGATGAACATAGATGCAAAAAAACTCAACAAAATATTAGCAAACTGAATTCAAAAATACATCAAAAAGATCATCCATCATGACCAAGTGGGAGTCATCCCAGGGATGCAAGGATGGTACAACATTCGAAAATCCATCAACATCATCCACCACAGCAACAAAAAGAAAGACAAAAACCACATGATCATCTCCATAGATGCTGAAAAAGCATTTGATGAAATTCAACATCCATTCATGATAAAAACTCTTAACAAAATGGGTATAGAGGGCAAGTACCTCAACATCATAAAGGCCATAAATGACAAGCCCACAGCCAACATTACACTTAACAGCGAGAAGCTGAAAGCTTTTCCTTAATGATTGGGAACATGGCAAGGATGCCCACTCTCCCCACTTTTATTCAACATAGTTCTGGAGGTCCTAGGCATGGCAATCAGACAACACAAAGAAATAAAAGGCATCCAGATTGGTAAGGAAGAAGTAAAACTGTCCCTGTTTGCAGATGACATGATACCGTACATAAAAAACCCTAAAGACCCCACTCTAAAACTACTAGGTCTAATATCTGAATTCAGCAAAGTTGCAGGATACAGAATTAATACACAGAAATCTGTTGCATTCCTATACACTAATGGTGAACTAGGGAAAGAGAAATCAGGAAAACAATTCCATTCACAATTGCATCAAAAAGAAAATACCGTGGGAGAAGGGGATTGTGGGGTATTATGTTTAGTATACATGGTGTGGGGAATCACGGGGAAAACAGTGTAGCACAGAGAAGGCAAACAGTGAATCTGTGTCATCTTACTACACTGATGGACAGTGACTGAATTGGGGTAAGAGTGGGGACTTGATAATATGGGTAAATGTAGTAACCACATTGTTTTTTCATGTGAAACCTTCATAAGAGTGTATATCAATAATACCTTAAAAAAAAAGAATAAAACACCTAGAAATAAACCTAACCAAAGAAGTGAAAGACCTATACCCTGAAAACTACAAGACACTATTAAGAGAAATAAAAGAGGACACTAATAAATGGAAATTCATCCCATGCTCTTGGCTAGGAAGAATTAATATTGTCAAAATGGCCATCCTGCCTAAAGCAATCTACAGATTCAATGCAATCCCTATCAAAATACCAACAGCATTCTTCAATGAACTAGAGCAAATGGTTCTAAAATTCATATGGAACGACAAAAGACCCCGAATTGCCAAAGCTATCCGGAGAAGGAAGAATAAAGCAGGGGGAATTACGCTCCCTGACTTCAAGCTCTACTACAAAGCCACAGTAATCAAGACAATTTCTTACTGGCATAAGAAAAGACCCACAGACCAGTGGAACAGACTAGAGAGCCCAGATATAAACCCAAACATATATGGTCAATTAATATATGATAAAGGAGCCATGGACATACAATGGAGAAATGACAGCCTCGTTAACAACTGTGTTAGCAAAACTGGACAGCTACATGCAAGAGAATGAAACTGGATTACTGTCTAACCCCATACACAAAAGTAAACTCAAAATGGATCAAAGACCTGAATGTAAGTCATGAAACCATAAAACTCTTAGAAAAAAACATAGGCAAAAATCTCTTGGGCATAAACATGAGCAACTTCTTCAAGAACATATCTCCCTGGCAAGGGAAACAAAAGCAAAACTGAACAAGTGAACTATATCAAACTAAAAAGCTTCTGTACAGCAAAGGACACCATCATTAGAATAAAAAGGCATCCTACAGTATGGGAGAATATATTCATAAATGACATATCCGATAAGGCGTTGACATCCAAAATATATAAAGAGCTCACGCACCTCAACAAACAAAAAGCAAATAAGCCAATTAAAAAATGGGCAGAGGAGCTGAACAGACACTTCTCCAAAGAAGAAATTCAGATGGCCCACAGGTACATGAAAAGATGCTCTACACCGCTAATCATCAGAGAAATTCAAATTAAAACCACAGTGAGATATCACCTCACACCAGTGAGGATGGCCACCATCGAAAACACAAACAACAACAAATGTTGGTAAGGATGTGGAGAAAGGGGAACTCTCCTACACTGCTGGTGGGCATGCAAATTAGTTCTACCATTGTGGAAAGCAGTAAGGAGGTTCCTCAAAAAACTCAAAATAGAAATACTGTTTGATCCAGGAATTCCACTCCTAGGAATTTACCCTAAGAATGCAGGAGCCCAGTTTGAAAAAGACACATGCACCCCTATGTTTATTGCAGCACTATTTACAATAGCCAAGAAATGGAAGCAGCCTAAGTGTCCATCAGTTGATGAATGGATAAAGAAGATGTGGTACATAGACACAGTGGAATATTATTCAGCCATAAGAAGAAAACAAATCCTACCATTTGCAAAAACAATGATGGAGCTAGAAGGTATTATGCTCAGTGAAATAAGCCAGGAGGAAAAAGACAAGTATCAAATGATTTCACTCATCTGTGGAGTATAAGAACAAAGAAAAAAAGTGAAGGAACAAAACAGCAGCAGACTCACAGAAGCCAAGAATGGACTAACAGTTACCAAAGGGAGAGGGACTGGGAGGATGGGTGGGAAGGGAGGGATAGGGGGGAAAAGGGGCATTACGATTAGCACACGTAATGCAGCAGTGGGGGACACAGGAAAGGCAATATTTATAGAGAAGACTTGTAATGATTCTATAGCATCTTACTATGCTGATGGACGGTGACTGTAGTGGGGTATATTGTGGGGACTTGATAATAGGGGGGTCTAGTAACCATAATGTTCAAGTTATTGTACATTAAGGATACAAAAATAAATAAATAAAATAAATAAAAAATAAAAAAGTCTTATGGCAATTTCCCTATTACACATAAACTGTTATAGTGATAAGTCATAATTTTGGAGGGAAATATTTTTTCCCCTCAAATTATTGTGCTGTTTTGGTTTTAGGATACCCATAATTTAAAAAGTGATTAACCCTCAACACAGTAGTTCTACACATGCCCCGTAAATCACATGCACAGGCTGTTTGAGGAGTATTTTAGTGGCAGCTCCAGGACTGCACTGGGCCCATCTAGGTCTGGCCTGAGTCTTTGCAGATGGGAAAACAGCAGAAGCAATTTCATGTGTCAGGGCTTTACAGATGGCAAATTTTTTCTGAAATTTTTTTTTCATTGAGGTACTCAGAGTCCACCTACTATCTAAGTGCTTTCCCCTACAGAAGAAAGAATTTAATTTGTTATTTACAGGTGTCCAGAGGCTGAGAGCTTTCAGTGCTAGCTGGCTTCTAGTGGGGCAGTCTCAATCCATGAAAACAGGGTTGCCAGAGTTAGCAAAAACAAACAAAAAAACAAAACAAAAACAGGACACTTAGTTAAATGGTAATTTCAGAAAAACAACAAATAATTTTGAGTATTAAGTACAGCCCAAATATTGCACAGGATATACCTATATTAAAGTGTGCCCTATATTTCATCTGGCAACCCTAATATAATTCGATTCAATTCAATTTCACACATATTGAGAGGCTTACTATCTGAAAGAAGAGAGGAAGGAATCTTAGTACAAAGTCTGCATGTGTCTACTAAAATAGAAGCGTTGCCTGGGAATATCTCCATAATAGGCCACTAAGCACCAATAATGCTTTGCTTTATTTATGAACATTGTTTTATATGACCAATTTTGTCAAAAACCTCTTCCTAAAGAAGTTTAAACTCTAGAAAATACTGAACTTCAGAAAATGTCCTCAGATGTCTAATATATCCAATTCAAAAAATATTTAAATGGAATACACATCGTTTAATGTATCCAACTTGAAGGGATTATGTAGTTCAGTTTGACTCTGTTGGTTTGTATGATTGTAGCTCTTCCAGTAGGTGGGAAAAACAGACAACAAATCCTTATGATGAGGGATAATAGGGAAAATCTCTTTAGGAGGCACTGAAGCACAGCTTCAGACAATGAGGCCTGCTTAAGAAACAACTGCAGGAGCAATGGACAATAGGCCCCCTTACCCCTCTTCTTAAAGAAAAGGTATAGGGGGAAAAAACCCACATTAATCCAAAATCACATCCGAACTAGTGAACAAAACAACTTCAAATCATGGAGTAGTTTTGTTGGATAGTGCAAAATACCCAATTTATGATCGTCTCCTAAGCCACACCCACAGGCAATTCTTGCAATTATCAACAACCTTTAAGTCAGTTCCCAAAATATTTGTCTACAATGTGTTAAAGAGTTGAAGAGATGAGGATAAAACATGAACAAAGTACAAGCCAAACTATAACGGCAGTAAGAGTGTTAAGTGTTTTCAAAGATGAAATGAACACATTAGGTACAGACTTCACAAAGGAAATGGTGTTTGAGAATAATTGTAAATCAATGGATAATTAAGATTTTATTACATAGTAAAATTAAACTCCTATCTTTAATAGAAGAAAAGATGAACTGATGCAAGGATTTCACACTACTAACTGTTACAAATAATAAGATGAAGCATTTGATAAAAGAATGTTTTTGAAATAGCTTTGCCTGTATATTTTTGTTTTCAAGTATGTTAGTCCTTAGGGACTTTTATTTTATATTCTTCTCACATCCTGGCAGTGTATTGTACTTGGCATAAAGAAGCACATGATTAATTTCAAGACAGAAACCTCAGGAAATATTTTCAGTTCAGCTAGTCATTTATCCCATCCAATTTGTCATCAGGTGCTGTAGATTTTATCAGCATCTTTTTTTTTTAAATCAAGGTACATACACTAAAATGTAAAAATTTTAGTGTACAGTTCAATTAATTTTGACATATGTATACACTCATGTAACCATTCCCCAGGACAAGATCCCAAATATTGTGACTAATTTTTTCCCTCTTCACCTATTTCACCCATCCCCTGTCATCCCTCCCCTATGCACCTCCAGTATGTTCTCTATGAGTCTATTTGTTTTGTTCATTCTTTTGTTTTTTAGATTTCACATGTAAGCAAAGTCATATGGTATTTGTCTTTCTCTGACTTATTTCACTTTGTATAATACTAGGTCCATCCATTTTGTCAGAAATGACAAGATTTCATTCTTTTTTATGACTGAGTATTTTTCCATTATAAAGATGTACCCCATCTTCTTTATCCACTCATTTATAGATGAACATTTAGGTTGGTTCTGTATTTTGGCTATTGTAAATAATGCTGCGATAAACACAGGTGTGCACATATCTTTTCAAATCAGTAATTCTGTTTTCTTTGGGTAAATTCTCAGAAGTGGAATTGCTGTCTCCAACATCTTTTGAGTCCATTCTCTTTGAACTTTTTTATTTCCATTGCCTTATTCCAGTTCTTTATTCCTTACCCAGTTTGTCACAATAGCTTCCTCACCTACATTTGCTAAAGACTTAATGTCTTAAAACAAAGACCATTTTACATCACTCCCTAAAAATATCCATTGCATACAAAAAGGGTCCTCAAATTTCTAGAGGTGGCAGAAAATCATACTGTTCTTTGAGATTAGATTGTAAATAAAAGACTATTTGAGGAAAGGGGAGGTGTTTAGAATTGGTCAAAGGTAATGAAATGACCCTTCTAATTTTGGACAGGAAACTGCAGCCCATGGTTTACAGTGGTAGAATAGTCAATCAAGTTATCACTGGAAGTTATCTTCAGACCATGCATCAATGAGCTATGTGCATTACCATCTGGAAGGAGCTGGCATTAGGAAATTATGAAGTGACCAACTGAAAACTCGGCTATAATGCCTGACGTGAGGCAACATCTTGAGCAGTTAGGAGTTTTTTGGATGAAGTATATATTTTGAAATAAAAATGGCCTATTTTTCTTACAGCAAAACAGAAGATGTAAGATGGGGAAACACAATGCTCTATTCTCATTAGGTTTATGTGGAAGTTCTACTTAGGACTCAAGAGAAGAACAATGTTTCTATTAGGGAACACAAACATTATACCACTAATTTCTATCTAAAGAGAATAATTATCTCTCTTCTTTCATATTTCCATTTCATTTTTTTTCCATTTCATTTTAAGAAGCTACTTTTTTACTCTATTCACTACTGTATAGTGCAGGTACATTTACAATTAAGTCATCTTAAGGTAATCATGAAGGAACCATAGGAAGAGTAGACATCAAAACCCTTGACTTGGAAAACAGTGGCCCTGCATCTCCCTCCATGGGGAACTTGTTCTCCCGTGAGGTGAAGCTCTTGTAGGGCACTTCGTCTAATAAGGACACTCTGGCATGTACTGTCCGTGTCCAGGGGCCCACCATACCTTGCAGTTTTCAAGTTCCATACATTGCTCTCTGCTTTGATTCAGGCCTATTCTGGTCCACTGGCAACCTGCACTGTTTCTAACTTCTGGTCCAGTGTTGTTTGATGGCAAGACATATTTACAGGCAACCAAAGGCAGAAAAGAAGTTCCTGTAACTGTTTTTGCCTAGCATTCATAGCTTCGTCCCAAATCGCCTAACTTGACAAAGATGCTATTAGGAGAATCTTGCTGCCTGCTAAGAATGGGGCAGACATAATTACCATGACTTCAGGGAGTTCTTGGGCTTTTTTCTCTCGCTCTAAAACGGGCATTTCGTCAGTTCCTAAATATATTTCTGAGTATTTTTGGGGTAAAGGTTGTGGTTATTTGTTGGAAAATGCCAGATATAGTAAAAGTGAAGACATAAACAGTAAAGCAAAATAAAACCTTGGTCCATTGCTGTGGAATATAATGTCTAAACGCGTTCCTCCCCCGCATTGGCCACAGTACTACTGTTTTTTTACATAATATCATGAAATGCAAATGAATTTGTTTAACCAGTTTGGGTGGTTAAAACCAAGTCCCAAGGACAAGCTTCTTTCTAGTAATGGTCAAGTGGCTTACTAAACTGAAGCGCCAAACCGAGCATTTTGCCGCGCTCGGAAATCCCCCTGGACATGCAGGCGCTCAGTTCGGAGCCCGGGCTTCCAGTTTAAGTTCTGACTAGCTTTGTGATTTACTGTCTCCCGGGACCTCAGTTTCCGCTCTGTAAAATGGGGCGGAGATGGGGTTTAGATCAGGAAAATCTAAAAAGTAGCTGATGCTATTCTGTGCCCTTCTGCGTCAAATCGCAAAAGTCGCAGAAGGCACGCTCGGACTCCCACGGTTTTGTACGGGGCAGGCGAGTCGGGGAGCAGCAGCCGGACCCTCCGGATTCGCCTTCGCGGAGCTGAGCGCGCCTGGACCACAGGCCGTGGGCGGCGCCACCGGCGTCGGCTCGCCTTCCTGCCAAAGCCCGCCCAGGCGCGCCAGCGGAACGCTCCGGCCGCCCTCCGCTCCCGGCTCCCCGGCTCCCCGGTTCCCGGGCCGCCCGGGGGGACGCAGTTGGCGGCTACACCGGAGGGGGGCGGGTCAGGAAGTGGGGGCGCGACACCCGGGAGCCGCCCTGGGGCAGCCGAGGGGCTCGGCGACGCCGAGAACGGAAGACTCCGGGCCCGCGCGGGAGCCGGAGGGGCGCCCCGGTCCCCGTGGAGACAATGGCGGAGGAAGAAGGTGACGGCCCGGGGTCCAGCGCGCCAGCTGTCGCCCGAGGTCCCGGGGAGCTGCGGGGGCACGAGGGGCCCGGAGGCCTGGGCGGCGGGCAGCGGGCGGCCGGGGCCGCGGGGGGAGGGCCGGAAAGTGCGGGGCGGCAGCGGCGGCGTGCGGAGGCTTGCGGAGAAATTCAGCAGGAGCAGAGTGAATGGCCCAAAGTTTTACCCGCCGAAGTGGGAAGAGAGGTGGAGCTTAAAGTTGGGAATCCGGCAGGAAGAGAAGAAGCTGTGTGTGGCGGGTGGTTGAGAGGGAGGACTTTGAGCAGATAATGGGTGGGGGACATAGTTTGGTTCAGAAGACGTAGGTTTAAGTACTGAGTGCACCTTTGAAAGTGAGGGTTGCTTAAGCAAATGCCCCTCATTCTGAATGTGCTCTGTAGAGGTCTGTGGGTACTGACAAGTACAGTCACCGGATGAGGAGCCGCCCGCCAAGGGCATTAAAGGAGTCAGGGATTTGGGAACACACATGGAAAGGCGAATTGGGAGGGGATGAACAAGCATTAACTGAAGAAGGCCATGTTCACTTGCAGGTTAGGGAGAAAGATGGCAAAGGACTAACGCTGTGTGAGAGGTTTGCGGGGGAGGTTAGGAAAGGAGGAGGAGTGCTTTGAGGGTGAAAGTGGGTGGGCTGGAGAAAGATTGCTATGCTCCCATAGGGCCAATGCCAAGAAAATTAACTCAGCAGTATTTATTCAAAGAAAATGATAGGCATGAGAGAAAAATGGGAAGGTGGGGGGAACTTATCAGCTAGTGATAGATATTACAGAAACACTCATGGCATAATAACTTCATGATATCCATGCTAGTTTCAGAAACAGGTATATTTGATAGTGTCACTTGACTGAGCAGTTAGATTTTGCATTCTGGTGGGAAACAACTTTTTTACCTTAGTGAGTGGAGTTGTGAATGTGATCTAATTTAGAGGTAAACCTTATCGAACCAAGAGTGCAAGGAGGTGGTTTCAAGAATTCAGTTGTTTGAAAGTTGAAAGTGATTTAAAAATTGTTTGCTGCCCCGTGTCTTGCTGCCCTGCCCCTGTGCTCACACTGGCTTCATATTTGCCACCTCTTTCTTGAGTTCTCAGAGTGTTAAAACTGATCTAAATTTAAGACACACTACCTAAAAACAGCTTCAATGCCAAAGCTATTTGTAGTTGGGAAGTAATAAGGTAATTCCATTTGTTGCCTAGGTTTTATCTTTGTTTGCAATATTTTGAACCGTTTCTTGATATTTTTTCCTTTTCTCACTAACTGCAAATCTATGGGGGTAATTTGAAGCCTGTTTTTATCCATAGTGTCTCATGTGAAGATCACTGGACCAGAAACTGAAATATGAAATAGCAGATTATTTTGGTGGCTATATTATCATTTTCATTTAGTTTGACTTTTTCTTTACAATGCTAAAAGTAGGGAAAAGGAAACCTGAATTATATCCCAGAGCTTTCCTGTTACAGTTAATCTACTTGGTTCATTGCTTTGCTTTGCTGCTTTTCCACCTAGAGATTCCTGGCTTTGTCTTTGAATTATAAAATTATAAGATCAGTATAAAGGAAATGAGGTGAAATTTGCACCCAGTCAGTTTGGTTTCTTGGTAACAGGCAAACAATTAGTTTTAGGGACAAGGTTGAAGATATTGGTAAAACAAATACTGTATTTCCCATGTTGCACTTCTTGCTCCCACAATTTAATTCTCCTGAAATGAATATGTCTTGAAATCAGTGCATGCATTTAATGAAACAGTGATTTCTTCCCCTTGAAAAAATGTTTAGTATCTTAAAATGTATCTCAGAATCAAGAAAATAGTGTTATAAATCCTTTATAGATTATTTATGTGTATAGTTCTTGATCATTGCTAATATAGTCTTGTAACATTAATTCATGAATGATTTGAGAATTTTTGTATATTTTACTTTTATAATTAAAATCTATTTACATGTATGAAGAAAACACTTTAAAATATCTGTGAAGTGATTTATTTTATAAAGAAATTTTTTAAAAAGGAAAATGGTAACTTTCTGTAAGGAACACTTTTTATGTGAGTATCCCCTTACCAGTTTATCTTTATCTTATATGTGTGCTTTTAGATGCTAATATAAAAGACTTACCTAGCCCATTGGTCATGTATATTTGTTAACTGCCTCCATAGATTTGTTAACTTGCTTTCTGAAATTATCCAGTTAAATTTTTAAAAAATACAATGCTCTTAATGTGTTTAATCATGCAAGTGTAACTACTAAGTAAACTTCTTAGGGTTATATTTTTTCCTTGCATTCTTTTTTAGTAAAATTAAAAAGAATAACTTTTATTTGAAGACATTATTTGATTTTACATAAATATTCATTCTTGTTGCCCCCTTCTAACTTTTTCTTTTCTTGGCATCGTTAACGTACAGACACTTGAACAACATTATGGTTACTAAACCCCCTATTATCAAGTCCCCCCCACATACTCCATTACAGTCACTGTCCATCAGCGGAGTAAGATGCCATAGAATCATTACCTGTCTTCTCTGTAAATACTGCCTTACCTGTATCCCCCACACCGCCACTACATTATGTGTGCTAATCGATTTACCCCTTTCTCCCCTTATCCCTCCCTTCCAACCCATCCTCTCCAGTCCCTTTCCCTTTAGTAACTGTTAGTCCCTTCTTGGGTTCTGTGAGTCTGCTGCTGTTTTGTTCCTTCACTTTTTCCTTTGTTCTTATAGTCCACAGATGAGTGAAATCATTTGATACTTGTCTTTCTCTGCCTGGCATATTTCACTGAGCATAATACCTTCTAGCTCCATCATTGTTTTTGCAAATGGTAGGATTTGTTTTCTTCTTATGGCTGAATAATATTCCATTGTGTCTATGTACCACATCTTCTTTATCCATTCATCTACTGATGGACACTTAGGTTGCTTCCATTTCTTGGCTATTGTAAATAGTGCTGCGATAAACATAGGGGTGCATATGTCTTTTTCAAACTGGGCTGCTGCATTCTTAGGGTAAATTCCTAGGAGTGGAATTCCTGGGTCAAATAGTATTTCTATTTTGAGTTTTTGAGCAACCTCCATACTGTTTTCCACAATGGTTGAACTAATTTGCATTCCCACCAGCAGTGTACAGGGGGTTCCCCTTTCTCCACATCCTTACCAACGTTTGTTGTTGTTTATCTTTTGGATGGTGGCCATCCTCACTGGTGTGAGGTGATATCTCATTGTGGTTTTAATTTGCATTTCTCTGATGATTAGCAATGTGGTGCATCTTTTCATGTACCTGTTGGCCATCTGAATTTCTTCTTTGGAGAAGTGTCTATTCATGTCGTCTGCCCATTTTTTAATTGGCTTATTTGCTTTTTGTTTGTTGAGGTGCGTGAGTTCTTTATATATTTTGGATGTCAACCCCTTATCGGTTACGTCATTTATGAATATATTCTCCCATACTGTAGGATGCCTTTTTGTTCTACTGATGGTGCCCTTTGCTGTACAGAAGCTTTTTAGTTTTATATAGTCCCATTTGTTCATTTTTGCTATTGTTTCCCTTGCCCGGGAGATATGTTCATGAAGTAGTTGCTCATGTTTATGTCCAAGAGATTTTTGCTTATGTTTTTATCTAAGAGTTTTATGGTTTCATGACTTACATTCAGGTCTTTGATCCATTTTGAGTTTACTTTTGTGTATGGGGTTAGACAGTAATACAGTTACATTCTCTTACATGTACCTGTCCAGTTTTTCCAACACCAGCTGTTGAAGAGGCTGTCATTTCCCCATTGTATATCCATGGCATCTTTATCATATATTAATTGACCATATATGCTTGGATTTATATCTGTGCTCTCTATTCTGTTCCACTGGTCTGTGGGTCTTTTCTTGTGCCAGTACCAAATGGTCTTGATTGCTGTGGCTTTGTAGTAGAGCTTGAAGTCAGGGAGCGTAATTCCCCCTGCTTAATTCTTCCTACTCAGGATAGCTTTGGCTATTCGGGGTCTTTTGTTGTTCCATATGAATTTTAGAATGATTTGCTATACTTCATTGAAGAATGCTGTTGGTATTTTGATAGGGATTACATTGAATCTATAGATTACTTTAGGCAGGATGGCCATTTTGACAATATTAATTCTTCTTAGGCAAGAGCATGAGATGAATTTCCATTTATTAGTGTCCTGTTTAATTTCTCTTAATAGTGTCTTGTAGTTTTCAGAGTATAGGTCTTTCACTTCTTTGGTTAGGTTTATTCCTAGGCATTTTATTCATTTTGATGGGATTGTGAATGAAATTGTCTTCCTGATTTCTCTTTCTGCTAGTTCTGCTAGTTCACCATTAGTGTATAGGAATGCAACAGATTTCTGTGTATTAATTTTGTATTCTGCAACTTTGCTGAATTCATATATTAGATCTGGTGGTTTTGGAGTGGATTCTTTAGGGTTTTTTATGTACAATATCATGTCATCTGCAAACAGGGACAGTTTGACCTCTTCCTTGCCAATCGGGATTCCTTTTATTTCTTTGTGTTGTATCATTGCCGTGGCTAGGACCTCCAGAACTATGTTGAATAGAAGTGGGGAGTGTGGGCATCCTTGTCTTGTTCCCGATCTTAAAAGAAAAGCATTCAGCTTCTTGCTGTTAAGTATAATGTCGGATGTGGCTTTGTCATATATGGCCTTTATTATGTTGAGGTACTTGCCCTCTATACCCATTTTGTTGAGAGTTTTTATCATGAATGGATGTTGAATTTTGTCACACGCTTTTTCAGCATCTATGGAGATGTGGTCTTTGTACTTCTTTTTGTTGATGTGGTGGATGATGTAGATGGATTTTTGAATGTTGTACCATCCTTGCGTCCATGGAATAAATCCTACTTGATCACGATGGATGATCTTTTTGATGTATTTTTGAATTCGGTTTGCTGATATTTTGAATATTTTTGCATCTATGTTCACTAGGGATATTGGTCTGTAATTTTCTTTTTTTGTGGTGTCTTTGCCTGGTTTTGGTATTAGAGTGATGTTGGTCTCATAAAACGAGTTTGGGAGTATTCCCTCCTCTTCTACTTTTTGGAAAAGTGTAAGGAGAATGGGTATTAGTTCTTCACTAAATGTTTGATAAAATTTAGCAGTGAAACCATCTGTTCCAGGAGTTTTGTTCGTACGTAGTTTTTTTTTAATAATTTATTTTGGTATCATTAATCTACAATTACCTGTGCAATATTACAGTTATTAAACTACCCCCTTCATCAGGTCCCCCCCACCAACCCCATTACAGTCACTGTCCATCAGCATAGTGAAATGCTATAGAATCACTACTTGTCTTCTCTGAGTTGTACAGCCTTCCCCGTGCCCCCCCCAACATTTCATCTCCTAATCATAATGCCCATTTTCCCCCCTTATCCCTCCCTTCCTACCCATCTTCCCCAGTCCCTTTCCCTTTGGTAACTATTAGTCCGTTCTTTGGTTCTGGGAGTCTGTTGCTGTTTTGTTCCTTCAGATTTTTCTTTGTTCTTATACTCCACAGATGAGTGAAATCATTTGATACTTGTCTTTCTTCACCTGGCTTATTTCACTGAGCATAATACCCTCTAGCTCCATCCATGTTGTTGCAAATGGAAGGATTTCTTTTCTTCTTATGGCTGAATAATATTCCATTGTGTATATGTACCACCTGTTCTTTATCCATTCATCTACTTATGGACACTTAGGTTGCTTCCATTTCTTGGCTATTGTAAATAGTGCTGTGATAAACATAGGGGTGCATATGTCTTTTTCAAACTATGGCTGCTGCATTCTTAGGGTAAATTCCTAGGAGTGGAATTCCTGGGTCAAATGGTACCTCTTTTTTAGTTTTTTGAGGAACCGCCATACTGCTTTCCACAATGGTTGAACTAATTTACATTCCCACCAGCAGTGTAGGAGGGTTCCGCTTTCTCCACATCCTCGCCAACATTTGTTATTGTTTGTCTTTTGGATGTTGGCTATCCTCACTGGTGTGAGGTGATATCTCATTGTGGTTTTAATGTGCATTTCTCTGATGATTAGCGATGTGGAGCATCTTTTCATGTGCCTGTTGGCCATCTGAATTTCTTCTTTGGAGAAGTGTCTATTCATGTCCTCTGCCCATTTCTTAATTGAATTATTTGCCTTTTGTTTGTTGAGGTGCGTGAGTTCTTTATATATTTTGGATGTCAACCCCTTATCGGATACGTCATTTATGAATATATTCTCCAATACCGTGGGATCTCTTTTTGTTCTACTGATGGTGTCCTTTGCTGTACAGAAGCTTTTCAGCTTGATATAGTCCCACTTGTTCATTTTTGCTTTTGTTTCCCTTGCAGGTCTTTGATCCACCTTGAGTTTACGTTTGTGTATGGGGTTCTCCCCATTGTATATCCAAGGCTCCTTTATCAAATATTAATTGACTATGTATGTTTGGGTTAATGTTTGGATTTTCTATTCTGTTGCACTAGTCTATGGGTCTGTTTTTGTGCCAATACCAAATTGTCTTGATTACAATGGCTTTGTAGTAGAGCTTAAGTCAGGGAGCGTAATTCCCCATGTTTTTTTATTCCTCCTTCTGAGGATTGCTTTCGCTTTTCGGGGTCTTTTGTGTTTCCATATGAATTTTAGAATTTTTTGTTCCAGTTCATTGAAGAAAGCTGTTGATATTTTGATAGGGATTACACTGAATGTATAGATTGCTTTAGGTAGTATAGCCATTTTGACAATATTTATTCTTCCTAGCCAAGAGCATGGGATGCATTTCCATTTGTTAGTGTCCTCTTTAATTTCTCTTAGGAGTGTCTTGTAGTTTTCAGAGTACAGGTCTTTCACTTCCTTCGTTAGGTTTATTCCTAGGTATTTTATTCTTTTTGATGCAATTGTGAATGGAATTGTTTTTCTGATTTCTCTTTCTGTTAGTTCATCAATAGTGTATAGGAAAGCAACAGATTTCTGTGTGTTAATTTTGTATCCTGCAACTTTGCGGAATTCAGATATTAGTTCTAGTAGTTTTGGAGTGGAGTCTTTAGGATTTTTTATGTACAATATCATGTCATCTGCAAATCGTGACAATTTGACTTTTTCTTTACCAATCTGGATGCCTTGTATTTCTTTGTTTTGTCTGGTTACTGTGGCTAGGACTTCCAGTACTGTGTTGAATAATAGTGGAGAGAGTGGGCATCCCTGTCTTGTTCCTGATCTTAGATGAAAAGCTTTCAGCTTCTCTCTGTTAAGTATGATGTTAGCTGTGGGTTTGTCATATATGGCCTTTATGATGTTAAGGTACTTGCCGTCTATACCCATTTTGTTGAGAGTTTTAATCATGAATGGGTGCTGAATTTTGTCAAATGCTTTTTCAGCATCTATGGGATGATCATGTGGTTTTTGTTCTTTTTGTTGATGTGGTGGATGATGTTGATGGATTTTCGAATTTTGTACTATCGTTGCATCCCTGGGATGAATCCCACTTGATCATGGTGTATGATCCTCTTGATGTATTTGTGAATTCGGTTTGCTAACATTTTGTTGAGTATTTTTGCATCTACGTTCATCAGGGATATTGGTCTGTAATTTTCTTTTTTGGTGAGGTCTTTGCCCAGTTTTGGTATTAGAGTGATGCTGGCTTCATACAATGAGTTTGGAAGTATTCCCTCCTCTTCTATTTTTTGGAAAACCTTAAGGAGAATGGGTGTTATTTCTTCTCTATATGTCTGGTAGAATTCAGAGGTGAATCCATCTGGTCCAGGGCTTTTGTTCTTGGGTGGTTTTTTGATTACCGATTCACTTTCGTTGCTGGTGATTGGTCTGTTTTGTTTTTCCTGTTTCTTGTTTGGTCAGTCTTGGAAAGTTGTATTTTTCTAAGAAGTTGTCCATTTCTTCTAGGTTTTCCAGCTTGTTAGCATATAGATTCTCATAATATTCTCTTATAATTGTTTGTATTTCTGTGGGGTCTGTCGTTATATTTTCTTTCTCATTTCTGATTCTGTTTATGTGTGTAGATTCTCTTTTTCTCTTAATGAATCTGGCTAGGGGTTTATCTATTTCGTTTATTTTTTCAAAGAACCAGGTCTTGGTTTCATTGATTTTTTTCTATTTTATTTTTCTCAATTTTATTTATTTCTTCTCATCTTTATTATGTCCCTCCTTCTGTTGACTTTGGGCCTCATTTGTTCTCCTTTTTCCAATTTCAATAATTGTGTCTTTAGACTCTTCATTTGGGAATGTTCTTCCTTCTTTAAATAGGCCTGGCTTGCAATATTCTTTCCTCTTAGAACTGCCTTTGCTGCATCCCACAGAAGTTGTGGCTTTGTGTTGTTGTTCTCATTAGTCTCCATATATTCTTTGATTTCTGTTTTGATTTGGTTGTTAACCCATTGATTAATTAGGAGAATGTTGTTAAGTCTCCATGTATTTGTGTGCCTTTTTGATTTCTTTCTAAAATTTATTTCTGGTTTTATACCTTTATGATCTGAGAAGTTGGTTGGTAGAATTTCCATATTTTTGAATTTACTGAGGTTTTTTTTGTGGCCTAGTATGTGATCTGTTATGGAAAATGTTCCATGTGTACTTTAGAAGAATGTGTATCCTGCTGCTTTTGGGTGCAGAGTTCTGTAGATGTCTGTTAGTTCCATCTGTTCTAGTGTGTTGTTCAGTGCCTCTGTCTTTACTTATTTTATGTCTGGTTGATCTGTCCTTTGAAATGAGTGGTGTGTTGAGGTCTCCTAAAATGAATGCATTGCTGTCTGTTTCCTCCTTTAATTCTGTTAGTGTTTGTCTCACATATGCCGGTGCTCCTGTGTTGGGTGCATATATATTTATAATGGTTATATCCTCTTGTTGGACTGGCCCCTTTATCATTATGTAATGTCCTTCTTTATCTCTTGCTACTTTCTTTGTTTTGAAGTCTATTTTGTCTGATACATGTACTGGAACACCTGCTTTTTTCTCCTTGTTGTTTGCATGAAATATCTTTTTCCATCCCTTCATGTTTAGTCTGTGTATATCTTTGGGTTTGAGGTGAGTCTCTTGTAAGTAGCATATAGATGGGTCTTCCTTTTTTATCCATTCTATTACTATGTGTCTTTTGATTGGTGCATTCAGTCCATTTACATTTAGGGTGATTATCGATAGATATGTATTTATTGCCAATACTGGCTTTAGATTCGTCGTTACCAAAGGTTCAAGGGTTGCTTCTTTACTATCTAACAATCTAACTTAACTTCTTGTTAAGTTTTTGTAAACACAGTCTGATGTTTCTTTATTTCTCTCCCTTCTTATTCTTCCTCCTCGATTCTTTATATACTAGGTGTTCTACTCTTTGCTTTTAGTTAGTATTTGGTTGGTCTGCTTTCTTTGCTATGATTTTATTTTCTCTGGTGACATCTTTTTAGCCTTAGGAGTGCTTCCCTCTAGAACAGTCCCTTTAGCATATCCTGTAGAGGTGGTTTATGAGAGGCAAACTCTCTCAACTTTCGCTTTCCTGGAAATTGTTTAATCCCTCCATCATATTTAAATGATAATCATGCTGGACACAATATTCTTGGTTTGAGGCCCTTCTGTTTTATTACATGAAATATATCGTGCCATTCTCTTCTGGCCTGTAAGGTTTCTGTTTAGAAGTCTGATGATAATCTCATGGGTTTTCCTTTCTAGGTTGTCTTTTTTCTCTCTCTAGCTGCTTTTAATACTCTGTCCTTATCTTTCATCTTTGCCGTTTTAATTTTTAAGTGTCTTGGTGATGTCTTCCTTGGGTCCCTTGTGTTGGGAGATCTGTGGGCTTCCATGGACTGCGAGACTATTTCCTTCCCCAACATGGGGAATTTTTCAGCAATTATTTCTTCAAACACACTTTCTATCCCTTTTTCTCTCTTCTTCCTCAGGTACTCCTGTAATGCGAATATTGTTCCGCTTGGATTGGTCACACAGTTCTCTTAATATTCTTTCATTCCTAGAGATCCTTTTATCTCTCTCTGCCTCAGCTTCTCTGTATTCCTGTTCTCTGATTTCTATTCCATTAACAGTCTCTTGCATCTTGTCCAGTCTGCTGCTAAGACCGTTGATCGCTTGTCTCATTTCTGCATTGTCTTTCCTCACTTCCTCCCTTAACTCTTGCATATTTCTCTGTAGATCCATCAGTATGGTTATGACTTTTATTGTGAATTCTTTTTCAGGAAGGTTGTACATTTCCATCCCTTCAGGTTCCCTCTCTGGTGTTGTCTGCGTCTGTGTGAGTTTTATTTGTACCATATTCCTCTGTCTCTTCATGGCGTTAGAAGTGGTCACTGGTAGGTGCCACATATGTCAGCTGTGCTCTTTAAGACTTTTAAAAAGAAAAAAAAGGAAACAAACAAACAGAAAAAAGGGAAAGAAAAGAAAGAAAGGAAAGAAGGAAAAGAATAGAAAAGAGAAAAAAAAACGCCTACTGGGAGTAGATTCGGTGGGGATGCTGTAGGTGGTGCTGTTGCTCCACTATTCCGCAGCTGCGGCCACGCTGCTCTGCAGGGCCCTTTGTAGCTCTGGCCGGTGCAGGAATGAATGGGAGGCTGTTGAACTCTGTGGCAAGTCTCAGTACAGCTACTTTTTCCAGTCGCCAGCCAAGGGGTCCGAAATTCTCCAGGACTCCCAGCCTGCTGGGCTAAGTGTGCTGTGATGATCCGGCTCCTCCGTTTGGCCCCTGTCTCTTTAAGACCGCTAAAAAAAATGCGTGTTTTTCTTTTGTCCCAGTGAGCCAGCTGCAAGGACCTGGGTGCTTTCCCTGGCTCATGTCCTGCACCCTCTGTCTCTCCAATCTCCAATACACCGCGCAATGTGTGTCAGTGCTCCTGGAGCAGATCACCAGGGCTGGTTATTTCGCGGGCCTGTACTTCCACTCTCTCCTGGCTCTGAATCCTCTTCTCCTGCCTGTGCGCTGGGTTGGGGGTGTGTTCAGGTGCCGTCAGGTCGCGACTCCGTATCTTACCCGCCTCACGGGGTGCCGAGTCGCCTCAGGTGTAGATGCAGGCTGTGTGCTGTCCTGTATCTTCTGGTCTCTCTTTTAGGAATAGCTGTATTTGTTGTATTTTCATAAATATATATGGTTTTGGGAGGAGATTTCCACCGCCCTGCTCACGCCGCCATCTTCCTTGTAGATAGTTTTTTGATTACCAGTTCAATTTCTTTGCTGGTAATTGGTCTATTCATTTTTTCTGTTTCTTCCTGGGTCAGCCTTGGAAGGTTGTATTTTTCTAGAAAGCTGTCCATTTCTTCTAGGTTATCCAGTTTGTTGGCATATAATTTTTCATAGTATTCTCTCATAATTCTTTGTATTTTTGTGGTGTCCTTAGTGATTTTTCCTTTCTCATTTCTGATTCTTTTTATGTTTGTAGATTCTCTTTTTTTCTTGATAAGTCTGGCTAGGGGTTTATTTATTTTGTCGATTTTCTTGAAGAACCAGCTCCTGCTTTCATTGATTCTTTCTATTGTTTTATTCTTCTCAATTTTATTTATTTCTGCTTTAATCTTTATTATGTGTCTCCTTCTACTGCCTTTGGGCCTCATGTGTTCTTCCTTTTCCAGTTTCATTAATTGTGAGTTTAGACTGTTTTTTGGGATTGTTCTTTACTGAGGTAGGCCTGTATTTCAATATATTTCCCTCTTAGCATGGCCTTCACTGCATCCCACAAATTTTGCAGTGTTGAATTATTGTTGTCATTTGTCTCCATGTATTGCTTGATCTCTGTTTTTATTTGGTCGTTGATCCATTGATTATTTAGAAGCATGTTATTAAGCCGCCATGTGTTTGTGGGCTTTTTCATTTTCTTTGTGTAATTTATTTCTAGTTTCATACCTTTGTGATCTGAGAAGCTGGTTGGTACAATTTCAATCTTTTTGAATTTACTGAGGTTCTTTTTGTGGTCTAGTATATCATCTATTCTTGAAAATGCTCCATGTGCACTTGAGAAGAATGTGTATCCTGTTGCTTTTGGGAGGAGTGTTCTGTTGATTTCTGTTAGGTCCATCTGTTCTAATATGTTGTTCAGTGCCTCTGTCTCTTTATTTATTTTCTGTCTGGGTGATACGTACTTTGGAGTGAGTGTTGTGTTGAAGTCTCCTAAAATGAATACATTCCTTTCTGTTTCCCCCTTTAATTCTGTTAGTATTTGTTTCACATATGTTCGTGTTCCTGTGTTGGGTATGTGGATATTTATAATAGTTATATCCTCTTGTTGGACAGACTGTTTTATCATTATGTAATGTCCTTCTTTGTCTCTTGTGACTTTCTTTGTTTTGAAGTCTATTTTGTCTGATACAAGTACTGCAACTCCTGCTTTTTTCTCACTATCAGTTGCATGAGATATCTTTTTCCATCCCTTTACTTTCAGTCTGTGTATGTGTTTGGGTTTGAAGTGATTCTCTTGTAGGCAGCATATAGGTGGGTCTTGTTTTTTTTTCCATTCAGTGACTCTATGTCTTTTGTTTGATTAGTGCATTCAGACCATTCACATTTATGGTGATTATCGAGAGGTATGTACTTATTGCCACTGCTCGCTTTAGCTTCATGGTTACCAAAGGTTCAAGGGTAATTCCCTTACTATCTAACAGTCTAATTTGACTCACTTTGTATGCTATTACAAACACAACCTAAAGGTTCTTTTTTTTTCCTCCTTTTTCTTCCTCCTCCATTCTTAGTTTGTTATGAATCATATTATGTACTCTTTGTCTATCCCTGATATCTATTTAGCCTTAGGAATACTTCCATCTATAGGAGTCTCTCCAAAATGCACTGTAGAGGTGGTTTGTGGCAGGTAAATTCTCTTGGCTTTTGCTTATCTGAAAATTGTTTAATCCCCCCTTCAAATTTAAATGATAAACTTGCTGGGTAGAGTGTTCTTGGTTCAAGGCCCTTGTGCTTCATTGCATTAAATATATCATGCCACTCCCTTCTGGCCTGTAAAGTTTCTGTTGAGAAGTCTGATGATAGCCTGATGGGTTTTCTTTTTTATGTGGTCTTTTTTCTCTCTCTAGCTGTTTTTAAAAGTCTGTCTTTAATCCTTGATCTTTGCCATTTTAATTATTATATGTCTTGATGTTGTCTTCCTTGGGTCCCTTGTTTCAGGAGATCTGTGCACCTCCATAGCTTGAGAGACTATCTCCTTCCCCAGATTAGGGAAGTTTTCAGCAATTACCTCCTCAATGACACTTTCTATCCCTTTTTCTGTCTCTTCTTATTCTGGTACCCTTGTAATGCGAATATTGTTCCATTTAGTTTGGTCACACAGTTGTCTCAGTATTCTTTCATTCCTAGAGATTCTTTTTTCTCTCTGTGCCTCAGCTTAATTGTATTCCTCTTCTCTAATATCTATTCCATTTACCGTGTCTTCTACTACATCTAATCTGCTTTTAAATCCCTCCATTGTATGTTTCATTCCATATATGGAATTTCTTAATGATTGAATCTCCAACTTATATTCGTTCCTGAGTTCTTGAATATTTTTCTGTACCTCCATAAGCATGTTTATAATTTTTATTTTGAACTCTCTTTTAGGAAGATTGGCCAGTTTCATTTGGCCCTTTTTCTGGGGTTTGTGAGATTTGGGTCTGAACCATGTTCTTTTGATGTTTCACATTTCTGTGTTGTACCTAGTTCTCTGGAGCTGCTCAGCCCCTAGAGTGAGGTTGAGGATCGTAGGGGAGCAGAGTTAGTGCCTGGAGGGAGGAAAGATCTGTTTCTTGATTCCCATCTGCGGTGCCTGTCTCCAGTGTCAGAGCCAGTGGGCCGAGCACACAGTTGTAAACCTCTGTGCTTTGCATCTCTAGCTGTCGTAGGTGGGGCCTCCCTCTGGCTGGCCTGATGCCAGCACAGTGACTGCCAGTTTGTGAACCTGTGCTGGCAGGCCAGGAGGAAGGTGCAGTATGCTGTGTGTCACAGTGGGGGGCCTCGGAGCTGAGTAGGCAGCCAGGTGGATGGAGCACCTGAAACTCTTCAAACTTCCCAACCAGCTGGGCAGAGCACGCCCAGAGAACCTTGCCCAGCTCTCCCTTCTCCCATGAAGCAAGCTCTGTGCAAACCCTGCCCCTTCAGCAGCCCCTTTGCTGCTAGGAAGCCTCTCAGACTGCCTGCCACTCCTCTGACACAGGGAGGCCGGGTGTGGATCCCATCCTCCACAAACAGCCAGAATTTCCGTCTCCCAAGCACTCCGCCTGTCTGAGCTCCCCAACACACCAGAGCACCACACAATATAGGCTTCCGCTCACAAAGCAGATTCCCAGGCTAGGTGCTCAGCAGTCCCAGGTTTCCACCCCCTCCCCACTCTGTTCCTCTTCCTCCTGCCCGTGAGCTGGGATGGGGGAAGGGCCTGGGTCCTGCCGGATTAAGGCTCTCCTACGTTACCCTGTTTCATGAGGTCTTCTCTGTTTGTGAGGTCTGTATGCAGTCTGGTTCAGCCTTCCTTCCTGTTGCTGTTATAGGGTTAGTTGTATTAATTAACTGTACCATTTGTGACTTTGGGAGGAGTTCTCCATGTCACCTCTCACGCCGCCATCTTGAATCTCGATCCCTTCTAACTTTTGCTTTAAGAGGAGGAACTTAAAAGGGCATATGAAGAAGGAATATTATATTTATTAATTGATCTAGATTTGTTTGCAAAAATAAAAATTTTTTAATAATAATGTCATTTTCTCATCTATTCACTGTCTCTATTACTTAAGACAACTACAAAATAAATGATAGTGTAGAAGTGGTTACAAATTAGACTAGTCAGACTGAATCTACTAAATATACAGTATTTTTTCTCACTATGGCAGTGTTTAAAGATGTTTTGGCAAATGAATCTTCTTTGAAGCTGTTTAAAAATGTAGTTTATTCATTTTCCTCAGTAAAGCCAGAGAACCCTCTATCTGATTAGCAGGAGCAGCAGCTGATTTCATTTTTCCTATTTTGACTTCTCTTTTTAGGCTCACATTTCATAGCCTAAAGTCATTACTAAGAAAAAAAAAAAGCTCTCCTCTGCTCCTATAAAGGAAATAAATTCCTACCACCTTATAAACTTGACAAGACACTGTATCTACAGGACTGTCATAGTCTATCCCAAAGGACAATTAATTCTAGGAAGGAAAAGTAGTTAAATTGAATGTAGCAGATTCTTGTGTAATTTGGAATTTAGTTTATAGGTTTGAAGATATCTTCTGCATTACATTTTTATTAACATAGAAAGGGCAGTTTAAAACTGGGAAATCTTCTGAGAGCTTCCCACAGTTAGGGATATTTATAGATTCAGCCTATTTCTAATACTTAAATCTATAAGACTATATAATGATAATACCACAGAACTGTGAAATTCTGCAGAACAGTCAGAAGTGTTTAAAAAATGAAACAGTTTTATGACCAATGTATTTTATTATATTTTAATTATAAAATTTTAAAATCCATGGATGATGCATGTGATACTTTCAGATAACTAGAAAAATAAGCTAATTTACTAAATAACACCTTGTTCCTCAGTCATTTTGGAAGAGTTTACTTATTTGGGGATATTTTGAAAATAGTATTATCTCAGGAGAAATGCTCATTGGTTTATCAATAGGACTCTGAAAGCCCAGGTGAGAGGTGGGAGCTGTATTAGCTTTTTGTTTGTATGAAAGGCAGTGTTCGGGGGAGTGCTAAAATAATTGTGGAAAAGTTACATTTGTTGCTGCTAGGTTTGTGTGATTCTTGCCTCAGTATAATAAAAGTTAATCAGTTTGGGATACATATTAGAACAGGTTGATGCATACATTGCAATTACTTCTCAAATATTTTAAGGACCAGCTGTAGAACTGCGCCAAAGGAAAAAGCCAAAGTGTTCAGAAAATAAGGACTCTGCCAAAGAAGAAAAAATCAATGACACTCTAGTTCCTGAAAGACCTCCAAAATGTAAGTTTGGTAAATTTATAGTTTTTGTACTACTACAAAAATAGTTATGCTATGTAGTGTATTTTACATTAATATTTCAAAGATCAAGTATGTGTTGGTACCACTCAACTTTCATTAGGTTTTTCTATACAACTCCTAAATCTCTCTGGCTTACAACAAACATTTATTTCTGGTAATACCAGCAGGTTGGCTGGTGTAGGTTCATGTGTCATGAAGGAACAGTCCCTATTTGGTACATGTGTTTTTTGTGTCGGAAGGAAACAGCAGGAGAGCAGTCAGAGTCATGCAGTGCTTCTTAAAGTTTCTGCTGAACTGGCACACTGTCACCTGTACTCACATTCTTTTGGCCCAAACAGATCATATAATGAGCCCAGAAAGTGAGATAAGGGAGTATACTCTGACTATAGAAGCATTACAAGTCACATGGGAGTGGGCAGGGATGAATAATCTTTTCATACGAAAGGATAAAATAGTTGGCAATAATAATAACAGTCTAGCACATTTTGTCCTTTTGGTCATGAATAGTTATGTCTCTCTCTCAGACAAAATACATTCACTACTTTTCCGACCCCAAGGAAGATACTCAGTCTTATTCAGTTGTGGCATCAGCCTTGAAGCCCAAGGTCATCTTATCTATAGCAAAGCCAGCTTTAATTCATTCTGATCCAGAGACATGTGAATTTAAAAGACAGGTTATCTGCTCTGTATCCAGGATCCCCAAAACCATCCCCATAGTGATTAGCTAGAAAGACTCACAGTCTCAGAATATAGTCATATTCACAGCTATGATTTATTACAGTGAAAAAATTTTTTTAAATCAGCAAGGAAAAAGGCCAGTTGGCTGAAGTCCATAGGAAACTAGTCACAGGCTTCCACGATTCCTCTCCCAGTGGAGTCACATAGGATGTGCTTAATTCCTTCAGCAGCAAGTTGTGACATTTGTAATTTTTTTTCTACCAGAGAAGCTCATTAGTGACTGCTCAGGGTTTTTATTGGCAGCTAGTCATGTCCCATCTGCCTACTGTATACCCAGACTCTAGTAAAGCAGTCAGTATGAACTACATTTTTGTACAAATAGTGAGGCACAGTAAACCACTCATCAGTTAGAGAATGGTGGGAACCCTCCTGAAATCCAAGTTCCCAGATGCCAGTACAGAGCCTACCTTGCAAACAGACCTTTCTCAGCAAAGCAGTTGTAGACCTGCTGTGTTAACTATTTCCTGCACATGCTCCCTCTCCCACTGTACATTGTTCAATAGGAACAGGGTAACCAAAGGGTCACACAAAGAGGAAGAGTGAGAAACACACAACAGCCACTGGTCTGTAGCAGTTCTGAAATCCTACTAGGTAAATATGAAGTCTCCTTACTCAGGTAGAGAATGTTTCCTGATTAGGCCCCAGTTGTTTTCCTTGGGGGTAGCTTCCAACTTCATTGTTTTCTGTGGCTCTTGGCTCTGCCATATGGAGGTCCTTTCTTTTTCATTATCTTCCTGAACTGTATCTGAAGATGGCTTTGGAGAATATGCCATCCTTAGGGGCTGAACAGCTTTCTCAAATTGCTTTGAGTATTGAGGGCCCATTTATATATTTTTGTCCGAATAAGATACTGGCAGTAGGTCATCTGCAGATCTAATTCAGGAGCTAGCAACAAGAAAAGTGTTTGGAAGCTAGGGAAAAAAAAATCCGTATTACGCAATGACAAAGCATTTTGTAAAACTATTCCCTGTGAATAGTTGCAATTTTAATACTAATCTTTTATTAATTTAGGACACAAGATGGCAAAACAGAATGTAACTAAAGTGCCGTGGTTATCAGATGCATTTGATTACAGGAAAGAGATTAATTTAGAATAGTATTGGCCTTTTTGCAAGTGGGAATGAGGAGGAAAATAGAGAATCCATAATTGCTGGGATTTATAATGTTGAAGTTAGAGTTATTCGTCTTCCTCAACCAGTAAAGAATAAAATTGAGAAATACCTTGAGTAACAAATGCTGATTAAGATGAATCCTCAGGGCGGTTACCAAATCAAGGGCATGGCTGTTACATAGTTTGTTGAAATGGATGAATGGATTAAGATAGTTCCTATGTAAATCCTTTCAGTTGGACAGAGCACTCAGGGAAAAATAATAAAGGGTGTGGCCCACCAAAGTCTAATCTCCAAATACATATAGTTAAAACTTTGAGAGAGGCATATCTAGAAAAAATTGTGGGTACAGTGGTCCCCCCTTATCTTCTATTTCGCTTTCTGTGATTTTAGTTCTCCATAGTCAACCGCAGTCTGGAAGCAGATTATCATCCTGACATCTTGTCAGGTCAATAGTAGCCTAACACAATGCCTATGTATGTCATTCACCTCACTTCATCTCATCACGTAGGCATTTTATCATCTCACATCATCACAAGAAGGGTGAGTACAGTACAATAAGATATCTTGAGAGAGAAAGAGACCACATTTACCTAACTTCTATTATAGTATATTGTTATAATTGTTATTTTATTATTAGTTATTGTTAATCTCTTACTGTGCCTAATTTATAAATTAAACATTATCATAGGTATGTGTGTATAGGAAAAAACAGTATATGTAGGTTTTGGTACTATCCGTGGTTTCAGGCATCCTCTGGAGGTCTTGTAACATACCTCCTATGGATAAGGGGAAACTTCAGTATAGTTACTGGAACATGAAGCTGACTGGAGTCAGTAGGTAAAAAGCCAACAAAATTGCTTTCTTGTGTGAATCGTCGCAACTATTTCTGAGTGCAAAAAAGAATGATTTAATTTTTTAAATTAAGGTATGATTAGCATACAATAAATGCATAGAATCTTAGGTATTAAGTCAAATTAGTTTTGACACTTGAATACAGCTGAAAAAAGATACAGAATGTGTCCATTATCCCAGAAAGTTCCTTTGTATCCCTTTCTAGTAGATTTTCCCCGTACCTGCCCAAGACAACCAACCACTCTTCTGATACTTACCAATATTGATTAATTAGCTTTGCATGTTCTGGAATTTCATACAAATAGAATCATACAGCTTGTATGCTTTGTGTCTGGATCCTTTCACTAAGCTCAGTACGTCATCCTTTAAAAATATAATCATTTCGACTTCTGGGAAGATGGCGGTGTGAGCAGGGCAGCAGAAATCTCCTCCCAACACTATATTTATCTACGAAAATACAGCAAATACAACCACTCTTAAAAGAAAGACCAGAATACACAAGAAAACGCACAGCGTGCAGCTACACCTGAGAGGACCCGGCACTCCAAGAGGCGGGTAAGATATGGAGCTGCGACCCGGCAGGACCTGAGCACTCCCCCACCCCAGCACGCCTGCGGGAGGAGAGGATTCGGAGCTGGGAGAGAGTGGAAGAGCAGGTCCGCGAAATAACCAGCCCCGGTGGTCTGCGCCAGGACGGCTGACACACATCGCGCGGTGCATCCGTCATTGGAGAGGCAGAAGGTGCAGGTTTACAGCCAGGAACGCGCCGGGACCGTGCAGCCAGCGCCCAGAGACAAGAGAAAAGCGCGCGCCATTTGCAGCAGTCTCAGAGAGGCGGGGGGGCCCAGTGAGGGAGCACCATCGCCCCGGTGAGCTCAGCCCTGCAAGCTGCAAGTCCTGGGGAACTTCAGTCCCCGTTGCTGGTGACAGAGAGAAGGGAGCAGACATGCTGGAACTTTATACAGAAAACAATAGCCTCCCATTCGTTCCCAACCCAGCCAAAGAGCGGCGTGGCCGTGACTGTGGATTAGTGGAGCAACAGTGACACCTACAGCACGCTTAGAGAATCCACTCCAGGTGGGCTTTTTTTTTTTGCTCGTTTGTTTTATTTCTTGCCCTTTTCTTTTTCTTTTTCACCTTCCTTTTCTTTCATTTCTTTCTTTCTTCTTTCTCTCTTTTCTTTCTCTTCCTTCATTTTTTTGGCTTCTTGTTTTTTTGGTGGGTTTTTTTTTTAAACCTTAAAGAGCCCAGCTGACATATACGGCACCTACCAGCGACCACTCCGATCAACATGACAAGACAGAAGAACATGATACAGACAAAAATCACCAAGACACAGACACCGTCTGAGAAGGAACCTGAAGGGATAAAAATGCAGAATCTTCCTGAAAAAGAATTCAGAATAAAACTCATAACCATGCAGATGGATCTACAGAGAAATATGCAAGAGCTAAGGGAAAAAGGGAGGGAAGTCAGGAAAGATAATGCAGAAATGAGACAAGCCATGGACGGGCTCAGCAGCAGACTGGACGAGATGCAAGAGACTGTTAATGCAATAGAAATCAGAGAAGAAGAACACAGAGCAGCTGAGGCAGAGAGAGATAAAAGGATTTCTAGGAATGAAAGAATATTAAGAGAACTGTGTGACCAATCCAAACGGAACAATATTCGCATTATAGGAATACCAGAGGAAGAAGAGAGAGGAAAAGGGATAGAAAGTGTCTTTGAAGAAATAATTGCTGAAAACTTCCCCATGCTGGGGAAGGAAATAGTCTCACAGTCCATGGAAGCCCACAGATCTCCTAACACAAGGGACCCCAGGAAGACAACACCAAGACACATAATACTTAAAATGGCAAAGATGAAAGATAAGGACAGAGTATTAAATGCAGCTAGAGAAAGAAAAAAGATCACCTTCAAAGGAAAACCCATCAGACTAACATCAGACTTCTCAACAGAAACCTTACAGGCTAGAAGAGAATGGCATGATATATTTAATGTAATGAAACAGAAGGGCCTCGAACCAAGAATACTGTATCCAGCATGATTATCATTTAAATATGACGGAGGGATTAAACAATTTCCAGACAAGCAAAAGCTGAGAGAATTTGCCTCCATAAACCATCTCTACAGGACATCTTAAAGGAACTGCTCTAGAGGGAAGCATTCCTAAGGCTAAAAAGATGTCACCAGAGAAAATAAAAACATAGCAAAGAAAGCAGACCATC
>JAVSCE010019147.1:0-21951 GCA_032199065.1 Smutsia gigantea
ATTATTGATAGATATGTACTTATTACCATTGCTGGCTTTAGATTCGTGGTTACCAAGGGTTCAAGGGTTGCTTCTTTACTATCTAACAATCTAACTTAACTTTCTTGTTAAGTTATTGTAAACACAGTCTATGTTTCTTTATTTCTCTCCCTTCTTATTCCTCCTCCTCTATTCTTTCTATAATAGGTGTTTTATTCTTTGCCTTTAGTTAGTATTTGGATGGTCTGCTTTCTTTGCTATGATTTTTTTTCCTGTGGTGACATCTTTTTAGCCTTAGGTGTGCTTCCCTCTAGAGCAGTCCATTTAGGATATCCTGTAGTGGTGGTTTATGAGAGGCAAACTCTCTTAACTTTCGTTTATCTGGAAATTGTTTAATCCCTCCATCATGTTTAAATGATAATCGTGCTGGATACAATATTCTTGGTTCGAGGCCCTTCTGTTTCATTACGTTAAATATATCATGCCATTCTCTTCTGGCCTGTAAGGTTTCTGTTGAGAAGTCTGATGATCGTCTGATGGGTTTTCCTTTGTAGGTGATCTTTTTTCTCTCTCTAGCTGCCTTTAATACCCTGTCTTTATCTTTGATCTTTGCCATCTTAATAATTATGTGTCTTGGTGTTGTCTTCCTTGGGTCCCTTGTGTTGGGAGATCTATGAGCTTAGGTGGACTGCGAGACTACTTCCTTCCCCAGCGAGGGAAAGTTTTCAGCAGTTATTTCTTCAAAGACACTTTCTATCCCTTTTTCTCTCTCTTCTTCCTCTGGTACTCCTATAATGCGAATATTGTTCCGTTTGGATTGGTCACACAGTTCTCTTAATATTCTTTCATTCCTAGAAATCCTTTTATCTCTCTCTGCCTCAGCTGCTCTGTACTCCTGTTCTGTTTTCTATTCCAATAACAGTCTTTTGCATCTCATCCATTCTGCTGTTAAGCCGGTCGATCGCTTGTCTGATTTCTGTATTGTCTTTCCTCAGTTCCCTCACTTCCTCCCTCAGCTCTTGCACATTTCTCTGTAGGTCCATCAGCATGGTTATGACTTTTATTCTAAATTCTTTTTCAGGAGGCTGTGCATTTCCATCCCTTCAGACTCCCTCTCTGGGGTTGTCTGGTTGATTTTGGTCTGAACCGTATTCCTCTGTCTTTTCATGGCTGTATAATTGGTCACTGATAGTTGCCACGTATGTCAGCTGGGCTCTTTAAGACTTTAAAAAGAAAAGAAAAAAAAAGAGAGAAAAAAAGAGAAAAAAGAAAAAAAAAGAAAGAAAAAAAAAGAAAAAAAGAAAGAAAAGAAAAAACAAAAACAAAACAAAAAAACAAAACAAAAAAAAACAAAAAAATGCCCACCGGACGTAGATTCTGTGGGAATGCTCTAGGTGGCGCTATTGCCCCACTGTTCCACAGCTGTGACTGTGCAGCTCCGCAGGGCCCTTTATCGCTCTGGCAGGGGTGGGAACGAATAGGAGGCTGTTGATCTCAGTGAGAAGTGTTAAGTATGGCTACGCTTCCTCAGTCGCCAGCTAAGGCGTCTGAAACTCCCAGGACTCCCAGCCTGCTGGGCTGAGTGTGCTGGGGCGATCCGGCTCCTCCGCTGGGCTCCTGTCTCTTTAAGACCGCTGAGGAAAGCGCGCACTTTTTTTTTTCCTTCCCGGGAGCCGGCTGCAAGCACCCTGGCGCGGTCCCCGCCCAGATCCTGCACCTCTCTCTCTCCAATGTCCACTGCACTGCGCAATGTGGGTCAGCGCTCCCCACGCGGATCACCGGGGCTGGCTACTTCGCGGGGTGCACTTCCACTCCCTTCCGGCTCTGAATCCTCTCCTCCCGCCTGTGCGCTGGGGTGGGGGAGGGCTCACGTCCCGCCGGGTCACGGCTCCGTATCTTACCCGCCTCTTGGGGTGCGGAGTCCTCTCAGGTGTAGCTGCACGCTGTGCACTTTCCTGTGTATTCTCGTCTCTCTTTTAGGAATAGACGTATTTTCTGTGTTTTCTTAGATAAATGTAGTGTTGGGAGGAGATTTCTGCTGCCCTGCTCACACCGCCATCTTCCCGGACGTCTGTCCTCATTATGTTTTTTAAAATAAGCTTTCAAAAGTTATTGTTTTAACACTGTTAGTGAAATTTATGTAGAATGCATTTATGTCAATTTCTTAATTTCAGATAATATTTGTCTATAAATCACAAAGAATTTAACTAATGGAAACTCCATCTCTTATTCACTGCTCTCAGATTTTATGTTTTGATGTTATTTTTATTGATATATATTTTAAAGTTATTTCTTAATATGTTAACATCACAAAATACATTTCAGTGTATTATTAAGCATAAGCATGAGAATGGAATGCATGGTTGACCCTTGAACAGCATGGGTTTGAAATGCACAGGTCTACTTATATATGGATTTTAAAAAATAAATGTACTAGAAAAAATTTTGGAGCTAGTGTTAGTAATTTCAACAAGATTAAAGATCTTATTTATAATATTTATATTCTGATAAGTAACTAATTTTGTCTTCTATGCTTTATAATTTTAAAGAGAAAACGAATGATTACACTATTATGATTATGTAATATTAATGTATGCATAAAATATGAGATTAAAATTGTAGAAATGGGGACATAGCCAAAATCCACTAATGTTACTCTAGGTGAATGATCTAAGGGAAAAGTTTAAATGCATTCCATCTAGCATTCTTAAGTTCAAAATTATACCATACATTCCTTGGATTTATAATGGAAACATTATTTAACATAAGATTAATTTTTCTGTATTTTCCAATTGCCTTTCTAGTTTTCTTTTTGACTTAGGAATGTATGATATTATCTGATCATTAATTGTTTCTAGTTTCTTCTTAATTTTTATTACTCAAATCCATTTTTTTCTTGAGGGATCCCCTGACCTTTTCTAATTTTAATTCATTGCATGCATGGTAACCTGCTACTCAGCTGTGGATCCTGAGACTCATTTTTCTTCCAGTATGGAATGAAATCTAGGGGCTCTCATATTTAATATCATTACCATTTCTTATCCTTTTACTGTTTTTAGGGAATATATCTGTGAGCATATTTTTTTAAGGAAAATTTGGAAAGGAGGTTAACTTCTGACCAGTGTTTCTTATAGCAATGTCTATTTTGATTTGATTTGGAATTTTGCATTCATAATCATGTGCCCTTAGAAAATGGAGGTATTGATCCTTTTGTATTCAGTATTGTTAATGTAATGTTTGATTCTAATATGATTCCAGCTTCTTGTTAGTATCCTGTTCTTCACCTTTTGAAGCTTTTAGTATCCTCTTATCATCCTTTCTCTCACACTCAAGTTTGAATTCAGTTATCTTTTCATATACATTCAAAGCATTCATATTTTTCTGTAGTGGTTAAGTGAAATTTCAGACTCAAAATAATATACAGTAAAATTACAATTTTAAGACAGTCTTTAACACCACATTAAATATACTTGCTTACTTCTTTGCACCAGAATCCAAAAAGTACTAGTTAGATATGGAGAATTATGTAAAGGCAGTGTTTCAGGTTATCGTACTTCAGGGTTTTAAGTGGAGTAAGAGTTCATAAATTTTAAGTGGATTAAGTGAAGTATTTTATGTAAGGCTTTGAGTATGTTTCCTACCACATTTTTTGGTATATAATTGTTTAAAGCTTACATTCCTTGTCAAAATCTTTTGGGGTTACATCAAGAACTATTCCATGTTTGTTATTTTCTTAATTATTTTGCATCTTCTTTGTGTTCTAAATGATCTTGTGCATTTTTAGTGGCTTCAATCTTAGATTTCAAATTTATGCTTTTAAGGTCTTTGTGAAAAAAAATGAAAAGCCAAAACTGAATTATTAAAATGAAGAAATTGAACTTTGATTAATTTATTAATTTATTTATGCACATGTGACAAAATATTTTGATAGTACAAAAATTCAAAATGTTTTCTCTAAATATTTGAATAAAATTAATTTTCCAGGATAAATACTCATAATATTTATTCTTTAGTCTTCTGTGTATGGATGATTCCAGATATCCTTCTTTTGAGAAGTCAGGAAGCATATGGATCAGAGGGTCCATGAAACAAAAATGATCCAATTTTTTTCTGATACTCAGATCAAAAAGAGACATTTCTTTGGGCATCTGCCATAGGAAAAGCAGTATGTAGTATAAAAACAAGAAATTTCTTAGGGATGTTTCTTACACTACCCCTCACTGTATGATGATGGCATCCTGCCAAAAGGCAACTCTGTAAATGCTATTGTTTTAGGAGGTGGCAAAATTAGGTGGTTTAGGCTGCTGATACACTTACACAATGGATGAATTTATGGATAGCTATTACAGCATGTAGGGATATGAGTGTGCTGCTTACCATTCAGAAATTTTTCTGTAAATACTGTGCCTCTCAACTTGGTTTTCATAAATATTGAGCAGCAGCAGATTTGAGATTATATGCCTTGGCAAATAATTAGATTGCAACCATGCCATATTGATGATTCAATACAAAATGACATTCGTTGAAAGCTGATCTGGCAAAAAGAATAAAAATGGCACAATAAAATGCTACCCTAACCCTGTACAGAGGCTACCTAAACAAATACAAAAGGGCAGGTTTATATTTCTCCCTCAAAAAAAAATTACAAAAGAAATGTATTTTCAAGATTTTAATGATTATACTATGCTCACAATGAGCATAAAACATTTTCCTCTGGGCCAAACATATTTTACATTTTTATGCTGGCATAATGTTTGGGGGAGGGGAAATAAAACAGATACTTAAAATTAGGTAATTTTATAGTAATAAATCTAAATTTCCTTGTTTCATTAATATATTAGAAAATATGGCCACACTGGAGTTGCAGTCTTTCATGGAAGCATTTGGCTGGAGCTAGGCATAGTGTCTCATTGAGATGGTGTATATTCTATCACTGGCCCTTGTAGTTATTTGCTTTTATGGTTCCTATAAAAAATGTGGCTTAATAAATGCAAGCCAGGTGTATTTTTAATGTTTTAATTGATTATTTAACATATATACAATAAATTGCACATATTATGAATCTACAGTAAGGTAAGTTATTTCAAGATGAATAAAACCATACAACCATATAGAACATTTTCAACACACAGAGGCTTCTCTCATGCCCATGATAGTTAACTTATTCCCAAATGTTAACAATATTCTGAGCCCTAACATTTCAGAATAATTTTATGATCTGTTTGAATTTGTATAAGTTGCATTATAAAACACATACTCAACATATTATGCAGTAGAATTAGTATTATTGCACACTTTGAAACTGATGTTTAGCACTTAATTTTATGAGTATACTGAAATGTATTTATCCATCTTATTGATGACACACATTTTCATTGATTCTAGGTTTGTCTCCAAACAATGAAGCCACTATAAACATTAATATACATGTCTGTTAATGGCTTATGGCCTCATTTCTGCTTGATAGATTTCTGGAATTGAAACTGATGTCTTAGGATATGTTTGTGTTCAGTTTAGTAGATATTGCCATTTCTCCTAAAACAGCTTGCCAGCAGTATTTGAGCTTCAGTACTCATTTGTTAGTGTCAATTTTTATATACACATATTTAGTCTATTCTGTAGGTATATAGGGATATCTCATTTTGATTTACAGTTGAAAATCACTGATAACAAATAATGCAAGGTACTTCCTTAAATCAAAACGGGGTAAATAAGCATCATCTTTACTGACTTGTCTGTCAGAAATTACACATTTTTTAGAAGGCCTTCCCTGTTTTTCTTATGGATTGAAGTTATTCTTTATATATTTCAGATATAAATCCATTGTTTGATATATGAAAATTATTTAAGGAGCAAAAGTCTTAATTTTTTTCTTAATTTTTTTCTTTTGGTATTATTAATGTACAATTACAAGAGCAACATTATGGTTACTAGACTCCCCCTATTTTCAAGTCCCCACCACATACCGCATTACAGTCACATCAGCATAGTAAGATGTCCACCAGCAGTGTAGGAGGGTTCCCCTTTCTCCACATCCTCATCAACATTTGTTGTTTGTGTTTTGGATGTTGGCCATCCTAACTGGTGTGAGATGATATCTCATTGTGGTTTTAATTTGCATTTCCCTGATGATTAGCAATGTGGAGCATATTTTCATGTGCCTGTTGGCTACCCAAATTTCTTCTTTGGAGATGTGTCTGTTCAGCTCCTCTGCCCATTTTTTAATTGGCTTATTTGCTCTTTGTTTGTTGAGGTGCATGAGCGCTTTATATAATTTGGATGGCAACACCTCATCGGATATGTCATTTATGAATGTATTCTCCCATACTGTATGATGTCTTTTTGTTCTACTGATGGTGTCCTTTGCTGCACAGAAGCAGAAGTTAGTTTGATATACTCCCACTTGTTCATTTTTGCATTTGTTTCCCTTGATTGGGGAGATACATTCATGAAGAAGGTGCTCATGTTTACGTCCAAGAGATTTTTGCCTATGTTTTTTTCTAAGAGTTTTATGGTTTCAGGTCTTTGATCCAATTTGAGTTTACTTTTGTGTATAGGGTTAGACAATAAGCCAGTTTCATTCTCTTACATGTAGCTGTCCAGTTTTGCCAACACCGGCTGTTGAAGAGGCAGTCATTTCCCCATTGTATATCCATGGCTCCTTTATCATATATTAATTGACCATATATGCTTGGGTTTATATCTGGGTTCTCTGGTCTGTTCCATTGGTCTATGGGTCTGTTCTTATGCCAGTACCAAATTGTCTTGATTACTGTGGCTTTGTAGTAGAGCTTGCAGACAGGGAGTGTAACTCCCCACTTTATTGTTCCTTCTTCTCAGGATTGGTTTGGCTATTCGGGGTCTTTTGTGGTTCCATATAATTTTAGAATGATTTTCTTTAGTTCACTGATGATTGCTGTTGGTATTTTGATAGGGATTGCATTGAATCTGTAAATTTCTTTAGACAGGATGGTCATTTTGACAATATTAATTCTTCTGGTCCATGAGAACAGGATGTGTTTTCTTTTATTGGTTTCTTCTTTAATTTCTCTCATGAGTGTGTTGTAGTTTTCAGAGTATAAGTCTTTCACTTTCTTGGTTAAGTTTATTCCTAGGTGTTTTATACTTTTTGATGCAATTGTGAATGGAATTGTTTTCCTGATTTCACTTTCTGCTAGTTCATCATTAGTGTATAGGAAAGCAACAGATTTCTGTGTATTAATTTTGTATCCTGCAACTTTGCTGGATGCAGATATGAGTCCTAGTATTTTTGGAGTGGATTCTTTAGGGTTTTTTTATGTACACTATCATCTGCCAACAGGGACAGTTTCACTTCTTACTTGCCAATCTGGATGCCTTTTATTTCTTTGTGTTGTCTGATTGCAATGGCCAGCACCTCAAGAACTATGTTGAATAAAAGTGGGAAGAGTGGGCATCCTTGTCTTGCTCCTGATCTTACAGGAAAACTTTTAGCTTCTCGCTGTTAAGTATAATGTTGGCTGTGGGTTTGTCATATATGGCCTTTATTATGTTGAGATACTTGCCCTCTGTACCCATTTTGTTGAGAGTTTTTATCATGAATGGATGTTGAATTTTGTTGAATGCTCGTTCAGCATCTATGGAAATGATCATGTGATTTTTTTCCTTTTTGTTGATGTGGTGGATGATGGATTTTTCGAATATTGCACCATCCTTGGATCACTGGGATGAATCCCACTTGGTCATGATGGATGAAATTTTTGGTGAATTTTGGAATTCTGTTTGTTAATATTTTGTTGGGTATTTTTGCATCTATGTTCATCAGGGATATTGGTGTGTAATTTTCTTTTTTTGTGGTGTCTTTGCCTGGTTTTGGTATTAGAGTGATGTTGGCCTCATAGAACGTGTTTGGGAGTATTCCCTCCTCTTCTACTTTTTGGAAAACTTTAAGGAGGATGGATATTAGGTCTTCACTAAATGATTGATAAAATTCAGCAGTGAAACCATCTTGTTTAGGAGTTTTGTTCTTAGGTAATTTTTTGATTACCGATTCAATTTCTTTGCTGGTAATTGGTCTATTCATATTTTCTGTTTCCTCCTGTGTCAGCCTTGGAAGGTTGTGTTTTTCTAGAAAGTTGTCCATTTCTTCTTGTTTCTCCAGTTTGTTACTATATAATTTTTCATAATATTCTCTCATACTTCTTTGTATTTCTGTGGTGTCTGTAATGATTTTTCCTTTCTCATTACTGGTTCTGTTTATGTGTGTAGACTCTCTTTTTTTCTTGATATGTCTGGATAGGGGTTTATCTATTTTGTTTATTTTCTTGAAGATCCAGCTCCTGCTTTCATTGATTCTTTCTGTTGTTTTATTTTTCTCAATTTTATTTATTTCTTCTCTTACCTTTATTATGTCCCTTCTTCTACTGACTTTGGGCCTCATTTGTTCTTCCTTTTCTAGTTTCATTAATTGTGAGTTCAGACTGTTCATTTGGGATTGTTCTTCTTTCCTGAGGTAGGACTGCATTGCAATATATTTTCCCTTTTAGCACGGCCTTCACTGCATCCCACAGATTTTGCCGTGTTGAGTTATTATTATCATTTGTCACCATATATTGCTTGATCTCTGTTTTTATTTGGTCATTGATCCATTGATTATTAGGAGCTTGTTATTAAGCCTCCATGTGTTCGTGAGCTTTTTCATTTTCTTTGAGTAATTTATTTCTAGTTTCATACCTTTGTGGTCTGAGAAGCTGGTTGGTACAATTTCAACCTTTTTGAATTTACTGAGGTTCCTTTTGTGGTCTAGTATATGATGTATTCTTGAAAATGTTCCCTGTACACTTGAGAAGAATGTGTATCCTGTTGCTTTTGGATGGAGTTTTCTGTAGATGTCTGTGAGATCCATCTCTTGTAATACGTTGTTCAGTGTCTCTGCCTCTTTATTTATTTTCTCTCTGGTTGATCTGTCCTTTGGAGTGAGTGGTGTGTTGATGTCTCCCAATGCATTGCATTCTATTTCCCCCTTTAATTCTGTTAGTATTTATTTCACATATGTAGGTGATCCTGTGTTGGGTGCATAGATATTTATAATAGTTATAGCCTCTTGCTGGACTGACCACTGTATCATTATGTAATGTCCTTCTTTGTTTCTTGTGACTTTCTTTGCTTTGAAGTCTATTTTATCTGATACAAGTACTGCAACACCTCCTTTTCTCTCCCCATTTGTTGAATGAAATATCATTTTCCATCCCTTTACTTTCAGTCTGTGTATGTCTTTGGGTTTGAAGTGAGTCTTTTGTAGGCAGCATATAGTTGGGTCTTGCTTTCTATCCATTCAGTGACTCTACGTCTTTTGATTGGTGCATTCAGACCATTTACATTTAGGGTGATTTTTGATAGTTATGTACTTATTGCCATTGCAGGCTTTAGATTCATGGTTACCAAAGGTTCAAGGATAATTTCCATACTATCTAACAGTCTAATTTAACTCACTTCATGTGGTATTACAAACACAACCTAAAGATTCTTTTTTTCTTTTTTTCCTCCTTTTTCTTCCTTCTCCATTCTTTGTATATTATGAATCGTATTCTGTACTCTTTGTCTATCCTTTGAGTGACATCTATTTAGTCTTAGGAATACTTCCATCTATAGGAGTCCCTCCAAGATGGACTGTAGGGGTGGTTTGTGGGAGGTAAATTCTCTCAGCTTTTGCTTATCTGAAAATTGTTTAATCCCTCCTTCAAATGTAAATGATAACCTTTCCTGGTTGAGTGTTCTTGGTTCAAGGCTCTTTTGCTTCATTGCATTAAATATATCATGCCACTACCTTCTGGCCTGTAAGGTTTCTGTTGAGACGTCTGATGATAGCCTGATAGGCTTTCCTTTGCATGTGATCTTTTTTCTCTCTGTAGCTGCTATTAAAAGTCTGTCTTTATCTTTAACTTTGCCATTTTAATTATTATATGTCTTGATGTTGTCTTCCTTGGGTCCCTTGTGTTGGGAGATCTATGCACCTCCATGGCTTGAGAGACTATCTACCTCTCCAGATTTGGGAGTTTTTCAGCAATTATCACTTCAATGACACTTTCTATCCCTTTTTCTCTCTCTTCTTCTTCTGTTGCCCCTATTATGTGAATATTGTTGAGTTTGGATTGGTCACACAGTTCTCTCAATATTCTTTCATTCTTAGAGATTCTTTTTTCTCTCTGTGCCTCAGCTTCTTTGTCTTCCTCTTTGCTAATTTCTATTCCATTTACCATCTCTTCTACTACAACTAATCTGCTTTTAAATCCTTCCATTGTATGTTCCATATACAATATGGAATTTCTTAATCATTGAATCTCTGTCTTAAATTTGTTCCTGAGTTCTTGAATATTTTTCTGTACCTCCATAAGCATGTTTATGATTTTTATTTTGAACTTTCTTTCAGGACGATTGATGAGTTCAGTTTCATTTGGCCCTTTTTCTGGGGTTTGTGAGATTTTGGTCTGATCCATGTTCTTTTGATGTTTCATATTTCTGTGTGGTGCCTTTAGTGCCCTCTGGAGCTGCTCAGCCCCTAGAGTGAGGTTGGGGGTCAAAGGGAAGTGGAGCTTGTGCCTGGGGGGAGGAAAGATGTTTCCTGATTCCTATCTGCCAAGCCTGTCTCCTATATCATAGCCAGTGGGCCAAGCACACAGGTGTAAGGCTCTGTACTTTGTGTCTCTAGCTGTTGTAGGCAAGGCCTCCCTCTGACTGGCCTGATACCAGCACAGTGACTGCCGTTTTGCAAGCCAGTGCCGTCAGGCCAGGACTAAGGCTTGGCAGGCTGCGTATCACAGTGGGAGCCTTGGAGCTGAGTAGCCAGCCAGGGAGTGGAAGCACCTGAAGCTCTTCAAAGGTCCCAATCTGCTGGGCAGAGCATTTGCAGACGCACAGCAAGCTCCATGCCAACCCCGCCCCTTCAGCAGTGCTTTCACTGCTAGAAAGCTTCTCAGACTGCCTGCCTTTTCTCTGACACAGAGCAGCCAGTTGTGGATCCCGTCCTTCACAAATGGCTGGAATCTGTCTCTCTAGCATTCTGCCTGTCCCAGCTCCCCATCCTCCAGAGCACCACACAATGTAGGTTTCTGCTCGCAAAACAGACCTCCAGGGCTAGGTGTTCAGCAGTCCCAGACTTCCACCCCCTCCCTGCTCTGTTTTTCCTCCTCCTTCCAGTGAGCTGGGGTGGGGGAAGGGCCTGGGTCCCACCAGATCAAGGCTTTCTTAGTTTACCCTTTTTTGTGAGGTCTGCTCTGTTCATGAGTTCTATATGCATTCTGGTGCAGTCTTCTTTCCTGTTGCTGTTTTAGGGTAAATTCTATTCACTATATTTTCGCACTATCTTTGGTTTTGGTAGGAGTTCTCTGTCTCACCTCTCACGCTGCCATCTTGTATCTTCTTAAATATGAAAAGTCCTTAATTTTAATAGAGTCAAATTTATTAAAATGTTCATGCATGTTTAGTGGGCTTTCATGTTCTTCAATGAACCTGTGCTTATCTCAGGATCATGAAGATATTCTGTGATGTTATCATCAAGAAGTTTTATGGTATTCTTTTTCACATTCAGGATACCACTCTCTAGAATTGATATTTTGTTTGTGCTGTGAAGCATTTTTTGAGAATTTTTATCTTATATGTATCAGAAAAAAATCCAGCACCATTTAATTAAAACACCATTCTCTCTCCCAATGCATTTCAGTGACAGCTTTTTAACCTTATTTGTGTTGAAATGTTTCAGGAATCTATTTTTTTCCATTTGTTGATTTGTCTATTTTTTCTCCTATGCCAATTTGTTTTACTTATTATGGCATTATAATAAGTCTTGATATCTGATGGTATATGCACACTGATTTTTATCTTCTTTTAAGACTGTGTGGGTTCTTCCTAGCACTTTCATATTCATATAACTTGAAGAATATGCTTTCAATTTTGACAAATTGCCTATTGGTATTTTTACTGAGATTACACTGAGTCTATCAAAATTTTGGCAAGATATGAAACGTTTGACATTATGTCATTCCAATCCTGAGTATAGTATACCTTTCTATTTAATTAGGTCATCTTTAATTTGTCTCAGAAATGTTAGGTAGTTTTGGGACTTACATTATTTTAAATAATTTGATACTCTGCTGTTTTCTTAAGTATTTCCTTATAAATTTTATATTTTAACTATTTGTGACTAGAATGACTTTGTTTATCCAGTGACCTTGTTAAATTCATTTATTAAAGACAATATTTTATCTCCAAATTCTTTTGTATTTTGAACACTAAAAATAGCAAAGACATTTGACTTCATTCTTTTGATAACTTCTTTTTCTTTTTTTTCCTTTTCTTACTAAAATCTCTAGAGTTTTAGTCCAACTTGAATGGAAGTAGTAATGGTGAGTATTTTTATCTCATTCCTCATTTCAGAGGCAAAGCATTAAATATTTCACCATCAAGTATAAGGTTAACTTTTGCTCATTTTAAGATATATTTATGAGGTTCAGAAGGTTCACTTCTATTCATATTTGGACAAGTATTCTATCATGGATAAGTGTTGTGTCTTATCATATGGCTTTGTTGCTTTTATTTGCAATGATCATGTAATTTTTCTATTTCACTCTAAGTAAAGAAATGATTGAGTTTTGAAAATTATACCAACCTTATAGTGCTAAACTAAATCACACAGGTCACATTGCAAATCATGCTTCAGATTCTCCTTTTTAAATATTGCTGAATTCCATTTATCAATATTTTTTTTAACATGTGTACATACATGTTTATGAGAGAGATGATCCTTGACCCCTGGAAAGCCTTGTCAGATGTCACTATCAGCAGTTATTATTACCATGATCCTCTAGGCCTCAAAACAAATTATGAAGTTTTTTCTTTTTCCATTCTCTAGAGAGTATTTTGTATTGACATTGTTTCTTTAATAAATGTTCAGAGGAATTCACTGATGAGGCATGCAGGCAGAGTTTCTTTGTGGAGAAGTCTGACTTAATGAATTCAATTTCTCTATGAGATAAAGGATCTTCAGCTTTCCTTTCCCCTTCTTTCAGTAATGATCAGTAACATTGATTATATTTTCATGTGCTTATCAGTCATTTTTATATATTCTTTTGAGAAATGTCTAGTCAAGTTCTCTGACCATTTTTGATAAGGACTGTTTGTTTTCATTTTTGTTGAGTTGTATGAGTTTTTTTCTCTAGATATTAATCTCTTATCAGTTATATGATTTGCAATTATTGTCTCTGATTCTGTGGTGTATTTTTTTCCTTGTTGATAGTGTTTTCTGAAGCACAGAATTTTTTAAATGTTCATAAAGTCAAATTTATCTATTTTTATCTTTTGTTGTCTGTTCTTTCAGGGTCATATGCAAGAAATGATTGCCAAATCTAATGTTGAGAAGCTCTTACCCTCTATTTTCTTCTAAAAGTATTTAGGTATTACTTTTAGGTCACAGACTCATTTTGAGTTAATTATTGTATATGGTGTTAAGTAAAGGTCTAACTTCATTCTTTTTGCATATATACATAGTTTTTCTAGCATCATTTGTCAAAAAGACAATTTTTTCCATGTTGAATGGTCATGGCACGCAAGTCAAAAATCATTAGACAATATGTACAAGGATTTATTTCTGAACTCTATTCTATTCCATCAGTCTGTATATCTGCCTTAATGACAATACCACACTTGATAACTGTACCTTTGAAATCAGGAATTATGAATCCTCTAGCTCTGTTCTTTTTCAGGACTCTTTTGGCTATTCAGGGTTCTGTGAAATTTCATATGAATTTAGGATGAGATTTTCTATTTCTGCAAAAAACATCCCTGGAATATTGATCGAGTTGAGCTGAATCTACAGGTGGCTTTGGGTATTATCGACATCTTAACAATATTAGGACTTCTAACCCATAAATGCAGGATGACGTTTTATTTATATCTTCTTTCTTTCATTTTTTTTTTTTTAGCAATGCTTTCAGTTTCATTGCATATGTTTTTTACCTGAAATTCATTCCTTGGTCTTTTTTTTCCTTTTTAATGCTATTATAAATAGAATTGTTTCCTTAACTTACTTTTTGATGTTTCCTTTCTTCAATTTTTGGGAAAAGTTTGGGAAAGATTGGAATTAGTTCTTGAAATGTTCTTAGAATTTACTAGTGAAGCCATCTGACCCAAGGCTTTTCTTTTTTTGGAAATTTTTGATAATTGATTTGGTTTCCTTACCAGTTGTAGGTCTATTGAGATTTTCTATTTCTTCTTTGTGTAGTCTTGGTTGGTCTTGTGTTTCTAGGAATTGGTCCATTTCATCTAGGTTATCCATTTCATTGGCTTACAATGCTCTGAGTCCTCTCTTATAATCCTTTTTATTTCTGTAGAATCAGTAGCAATGTCCAGACTTTAATTTATGATGTTAGCTAAGTTGAATTTCTTAGTCCATCTAGCTAAAGTTTTGTCAATTGGTTTATCTTTTCAAAGAATGAACTTTTGATTTTCCTGATTTTCTCTGTGACTTTATCTTCTCCCTAATATTTATTATTTCCTTCTTCTAAAAGTTTTAGTTTTAGTTTGTTATTTTCTGTTAGTTTCTTAAACTGTACAGTAAGGTTTTGATTTGACTCTTTATTGTTTTTTTAGTGTAAGTGTTTATAGCTATAATTGCCCCTTTAGCACTGTTTATTCTGTGCCTCATAAGTTTTGGTATGGTATGTTTTCTTTTTCATTCACCTCTAGTACTTTTAATTTGTCTTGTGACTTATCCGATCCATTTGTGTATAATAATTCTTGTGCTGTTTAATTTTTAAAAATCTGTGAAATCTTGTTTTCTTCAGATATTGATTTCTAATTTCACCCTGTATGGTCAGAGAAGATGCTTTGAATAATGCCTATCTTTTTAAATCTCCTGAGACTTAATTCATGGCCTAACATATTGTGTCACCTGGAAAATATTTCATGTGCATTTGAGAAAAGCGTGTATTCTGTTGCTGGATGGAACATTTTGTACCTGTCTTTTAGATCTAGTTTATATTTTATGCCTTTCAAGTCTTCTGTTTACTTACTCATCTTCCTTCTGGTTGCTCTATATATTATTGAAAATGGGTTATTGACATCTCTAACTACTATTGTTGAACTGTCTACTTCTTTCAATTCTGTCAAAGTTGCTTCATATATTTTGATGGTCTTTGTTATGTACATAAATATTTATAATTGTTATATCTTCTAATTTTATTGAAAATTTTATTATATCTAATATCCCTATTTGTTTCTTGTAATATATATTTTTATTTAAAACTTCTTTTATCTAATATTTGTTCATCTATCCCTGGTCTCTTTTGTTTACTACTTACATAGTATATCCTTTTACATCCTTTCACTTTCAATTTACTCATGTTCTTGGATCTAAAGTGAGACTTTTATAGACAGTCATAGGTGAATCATGTTTTAAAATCCATTCTGCCAATCTCTGTCTTTTGACTGGAGAGTTTAATCCATTTTCATTTAAAGAAATTGCTGATAAGAAGGGACTTATTTTTCATTTTGCTATTTGTTTTCTATGTCTTATAGTGTTTTTCCATTCCTTTTTTTCCTGCACTACTGCTTTATTTTGTGTTGAGTTGATTTTTTGTTTTTACATTGAAGCATTTCAATTCCTTTCTCATTTCCTTCTGCATATATTCTTTAGCTATTTTCTTGTGGCTACCACGGGAATTATATTTAGTATCCTAAGGTTATAATACTATAATTTGAAATTATGCCAAGTTAACATCAATAGCATGCAAAAGCTGTGCTCCTTCAATAGCACCATCCTCACCCCTTTCAGTATTGCTGTCAAAAAATTACATGTTTATAATTTGTTTCTCAAAAATGCAAACTAATAATTTTAATGCACTAGCCTCTTAAGTTATACAGAAAATAAAACGAGGAGTTGCAAACCAAATTTGCAAAAGTACTATCTTTTAGATTAACATTTGTTTTTATTTTTAATGTTTCTTTTAAACCATGTACAAAACAAGAAGTTGATTTACACACAATTGTTACAATAATACCAGCTTTATAGTTGCCCACTTATTTATCTTTATTGAAACCTTTTTTTTTAAATATGTCTTCAAGTTACTGCCTATTGTCTTTTCATTCTAGAGGATTTCCTTTAGCATCTTTGCTGGGCAGATCTAATGCTAACAATCTCCCTCAGCTTTTGTTTAGCTGGGAATTTCTTTATTTCTTCCCCACTATTGAAGGACAGCTTTCCTGGATATTGGATTCTTGGCTGACTTTTTTCTTTTAACATTTTGAATATATAAGCACACTGCCTTCTAGTATCCAAAGTTTTTGATAAGAGATTTCTTGGTAATCTTACTAAGGATTCTTGTGTTAGATAATTCATTTCTCCTTTGCTCCCTTTCCATGATTCTCTTTGTCATTGTCTTTCAACAATTTGATTACCATGTGTCTCATTGTAGGTTTATTTGAGCTTATCCTACTTTGAATTCATCAAGCTTCTTGGATATTTATATTCATATCTTCCTTCAAGTTTGGGAAGTTCTCAGCCATTGTTTTTTCAACTACTGTTTCTCTCTTGCTTCACCTTCTGGGACTCCCATAATGCATACATTGGTCCATTTAATGGTTTCTGACAAGCCCTTTAGACTTTGTTCACATTTTTTTAGTCTTTTTTCTTTCTGTTCCTCAGACTTGATAATTTTAATTCCCCTATCCTGAAGTTCACTGATTCTTTCTTCTACATGCTCAAAACTGCCTTTGAACTCCTCCAATAAATTGTTCAAATTATCCATTGCACTTTTCAGTTCTAGAATTTCTTCTTGGTTTCTTTTTATATTTTCTATCTCTATTGATATTTCCATCTTGTTCTTGACTTAATCATTTTCTTGACTTTCTCTATGACTTCCTTTAGTTCTTTGAGCATCTTTAAGAGAGTTGTTTCAAAGTCTTTGTCTAATACATACACCAACATATGTTTTTCTGAGAAAGTTTTTGTTGGCTTATTTTAATTTTTTTTCTTTGAATGGGCCATACATTTATTTATTTGTATGCCTTGAATTTTTTTGTTTAGAACTACACATTTGAACCTAATAATATGGCAACTCTAGAAATCAGGTCTCCTCTCCTTTTCCCTAGAGTTTGCTATAGGATTATTTGTTTTTATTGTTGTAAACTGTCTTTGCACTGAGGATCAGCCTAGAATTTCTTAACATGACTTTAAAATTTTTCTTTTTGTTTTCTCTTAGTTACTGAAAAACATTACGCTAAAATGTCTTGTTTACACATTTAACTACTTCACTTTTTTATTTTGTCAGTTTTTATTTTCTCAGGCAGATGTAGAAAGGGACTGATTGCCTTAATTCAGTCATGTATTGACTCAACTGTGTATAAGGTTGCATGTCTGTTAGTGTTCTGTTTATCTCTAAGTAAGTCCCATTATTAGAGCTTAGTCAAGTGAGAATGTCCTTTGCCCAATCCTTGGAATCTGTATGTCTTATCTTGCACACAGAAACAGTCTATGTTCTTATAAAAAATGTGGCTGCAGAGTGTTGGCTTTCTCCATGAAAATGTCTTCTGCAGCACTTTGTGCCTTCAATTTCTGATTTCTATACATGGAAAAAATAGGCACTTGAACCAAGAGAGGTAACTTGACATCAAGTAAACCTATTGTCACTTATGGCTTAGCATCCAAAGCTATGCAGTATCATTTCCTTTGGAGTCTGTAGATCAAGGCAGGTACACGGATCCATCCAGTTTCACAGTGGAAGAAATATAGACTCTACCTCTAAATGGAAAATTGGGGGTTAGAATAAATATTGGTACAGCCATCTTTGAAAATTCATTCTGAAACATCTAGGTTTATTGTGATCTTTAATTTTATATGTCAACTTGACTGGATAACAGATGGGTAACTGGTAAACATTTCTCGGTGTGTCTGTAAGGATGTCTCTGAAAGTGATTAGCATTTGAATCAATAGACCAAGTAAAGAAAATTGCCTTCACCAATGTGGGTGGGGATCATATAATCAATCACCTGAGTGGTTGAACAGAACAAAAAGGTATAAGGATGAATTTTCTGTCTCTGCTGGAGCTGAGACATCTTCCTTCTCTAACCATTGGGCACAGAATCTCCTGGTTCTTGAGCCTTCAGCCTAAAACTGGGACTTATGCCATCATTTTCCCTGTTTCTCAAGCCTTCAGACTTGGATGGAATTACAACACCAGCTTTCTTGGTTCTTCACTTTACAGATGCCAGATCATGGACTTCTCAGCCTCCATAATTGTGTGAATCAATTCCTAAAATAAATATCCTATCTATATCTATAATTTATATCTATATCTATATATCTGTATCTTATTAGTTCAGAGAACACTGACTAATATAGTCATAGGTGTTTTTTCTTTAAACAATGAATGTTTATAATAAAAACAATTCTAATTTTTTGAAAATTTTCTATTAGTTACCTGGAATATGATATTTCCACACAGATCAATTAAAAATTGACTTACCAATTAAAGATATATCAGTTTAAAATAGAAATAAAAACACAAGTATCCGATTTTAAATTTTAAGGCTTGCATCAAGGTAAAGTAACACTAAGTGATAATGTGGCAACAAGATTCCGTTCTGCTTCAGGGAGACTATAATTTACCAACCGTTTCTATCCCTAAGATGATTGATTTGCAGTATGCCTCTAAATTTTCCCTACTGTCTGAAAAAATAGTTTCTCATGTTGACAAGTACAAGGAACAATCGCCAGACCTGATAAACCTTAGGTAAATGTTTCTGCATAAGTACTAGCCATAAATTTATGCCTTGTCACATGACCATTAGCTGAGTTATGCCTTATTACCTATGGAGCAGCTTTTAGTTAGAAGTTTCTATCCTCACCAGCCAGAGGAATTATACATGTGATGCTAACAAATCTGTGTGTATATATATGAGTGTGTGCACATATGGGTAGCTTATATTGCAGAATCTCATCCATTATTCTCCTTACCCCATTCAGAATAATGAGAGAGAAATAGTCATTACTTAAGTAAGAATGAGGTTTATATATATAAATATATATAAAATTTATATAATATATATCCCCTTAAATCATCAAACCCTTTCTTGCTGAGGCTGCTTCCCTTCATTACCTCTTTGTATTTTTCTTTTAGGGATGCCCTTTAGTTTGACTATTATTTCTATCTTCAATTTATTTTCCAGTTCTAAAAACTTAATCTGACCCTCCTAGTCCTCATACAATCTTTTCTTTTTTTTTACTTGGCATCAGATGGCACTATTTTCTGTAAAAATTAGTTGTCACATGATTTAGGCTAATGTTAGAATAAAAACTTCCATCTATTAGGTTACTTATGGCAGTTTTACACTAATTTGTTGTGTATAATTTCACTTAATTTTAACTGTTCTAAAACATTGATTTTCTTATCTAAATATAAAAATAAAGAATCAACGCTCAGCTAGGTGAAATAAAATTCACCTAGCTAATAAGAGGCTTGGAAAAGAATGACCTGAAAGGATAAAAGTGCTTGCTTGGCTCTCACAGGACCAGGAATAGTGCCTGCTCCCATTAGCCAGCCTGGAAAACCTCATGATTCATGAGGCATTGGGAAGAGTTATACAGAAGGATCTTGCCTCAGCAGTCAAGAAAAATTATCCCTAGACTAATACTACTTTAGTTTTGCCTAACAAATCAGAAAACCAATACCTGAAATAATCAAACTACATCCCAGAGCAAAGCTCAATATTTTTAGGCATATAAACTCCCAAGACACCACCAAGAAAAAATTTACATCTGGCACCCAGCCAAAGTGCACCAGTATCCTGTATATGGATCCTTCCTGTCTTAAGTCAGACTAACTAGAAAATAAAGTTCAGAAGTTATTTTAGTTCTACGTCCAAATTGCTTTGTGTCTTTCTGGCCAACACCACTCAGGAGGGAAATGGAGACCAAAGCATTCAACAGGAGTGCATGTAACTGAATATAAGAATAAGGGTTATTCAGAAAAAAAAGGAATAATTAATGTTGTATAAAGTCAATCAGTTCAGGGAGAAGATGAAACTTGAAATAAATACTTAGAATTTTATACAAACTGAGGAGAAGACTGGATAAAATACCAAAAGAAAAATCCAAGATTGTGAACTCAGATCATTTACCGGACACAGACTTGAAAGTGTATATATAAAGAGAAGTGAACAATCACATTTTTTTCTGTAATGCTATTTATGGAAAGTAAATTTGCTAATTTTATCAAAAAATAAATTGATCATATTGTTTTACTTCTAGTGCCAGAAGACAAACATAACTGTTCTACATTCCTCTTCAGAAAAGGGGACTGTTTTTGGTACACATGTGTAACTCTTTGCGGAAAACCCCAGGCATATACCTTTGAAATTGAAATCAGTCCAAGGGAGAAATAAAGTAGGAGGAACCTGTTTATTGATTACAATCAGTCATCCACCTCTGCTCCCCGGGTCTCTTGCGACCCGGCTGCAGAAAAAGGGATGCCACTCAACGTCTCTCATCCAGATATGCTCTGGCTCTCCCTTACAATTACGTACTGATGTGAAAATGCACTAAGGCCAGGCGAGAAATACTGCAATTTTACCCACAGCCCAGCCCTCCAGAAATTTCACCTCACAATTCACATGTTCCTCATCTTCCACAGTGGCCCTTGTGCAAGAAAACTGGAGCATTATAACCAGATGAATGACCTACAGTAACAGCAGCAATCAAATCATGATAATTCTCAAGCCAGAGGATTCAGCTAGGTTCAAAGTCCTATGCAGATTAAGTCCATAGCTTGACTATTCTACTGGCAGCCAATAGCGGAACAGGTAGGGAGATCAGAGCAATCATCATATGGCAGCTGCAGTCAGGGGGCACGTCCAGGCCACAGGGACTGTAGAAGAAAATAACCTTAAGGGCAATAAGATACGTGTTTTAATGATGCCAGCATAGGCAAATCTTGTCCATCAGGTAGGATGCATGCAAGACAGTGGTCCTGGGATAGGACAGAGGCAGGAATGGGACATTGTCCTGATCTAGTATACCAGACTTTCACCCCCTCCCTGAGGGAGTTACAGATGGGTCAGTAGATAGGTCGATGGAGGTACATGTGCTGGCTGGCATAAAGATAAAACAAAAATTCCCCATAAGATGCTCTTACCACCTGGATATTTTGGGTACACTACCATGATCTTTGGGTGCTGCTCTGCTGTTACTCCAGGGACACACAGGAGGCCAGCTTCTAAGCCTTTTCTCCAAGGTGCTAAAAGGGCCAGTCATTGCTGGTCCCTGTGTCAAAATGTCCAGGGCCACGTCCATTCAACAGTGTCTCCAGGGTTTAATGCAGTAGGAGCTGGCAGCAGGATGTTGCTCTGCTGGCCATATCCTGGCTTCAGTAAGTCGTCTTTGGTTTGCACACAGTTTTGTAGGAGAGGGAGCAATGTGTGTGAGCATATCCATACAGTTCAAGGCTCCTTTTCAGGGCTTCTCATTCAAATGCCATAATACTGTCCATAAGTGAAGTGACCAGCCCCATAGACTATTGGTGTCCAACTTCAAGCCAGATTTCAACAAACCAAAACCACTGTACCTCTCTATCAGGCCTGCCCCAGTAGAGTTATATTGTACATGAAACTTCCACTTTATTCCTAATTGCTGCACCCATTCTTGTAACCCATGTCCAGTAAAGTGGGTGCCTTGATTGCTCTTGATCACCTGCGGCCGGCCAGAGGCTGCAAAGAGATGCTCCAGGCCCCTCTTCGTAGTTTGCTGATATGCACGATGCGCAAGAAAAGCAACCAACCATTCAGTAGCCATGTGCACACAAGTCATGGCATAGCGATATCCTTCTGATGTGGGCAGAGGCCCAATATAGTCTATCTGCCACCTGACAAGGGGTATTGGCCCCTTTCCTATTGTCCCATGTTGCTGTGGGACTTGGTGTAAAGCACTCCTTCCGGGCTCTGGTGAC
>JAVSCE010019148.1:0-84232 GCA_032199065.1 Smutsia gigantea
ATTCAGGCCCTCACTGTCACCAGTGTAATTACTGCTCTAGTTTCCTAGCTGATATCCCAGCTTTCAGCCTTGCACCCACCACTCCATGTTCCATCAAACAATCAGAAAGGTCTTCTAAAAAGATTAATCTGAGTATGTCATTCTCCTGCCTGAAGCCCTTCAGGAGAAAGTCCAAACTTCTTAACCTGGTACACAAGGCCCTCCATGATTTCTCCAGTACTGCAACTTTATCTTTTACTGTCTGGTCCTCTGGGCCTCAGTCATATGGCGCATCCATGAATGCATCGTAGTTTCTCCACCTCCTGGTCTTTAAACATGCTGTAGCCTTGATCTGAAAATCCCTTGCTTTTCCATTTAGTCCCGCTACTTCAAATTGTCTCTGAGGCCTCAGTTTAGAAGCCATCTCCTCAAGAAGTTTCCTCCCCATCCCACTCCCTTAAGGTTGTGCTCTTCATGTGAGGTTCCACAGCCCCCTGAACTTACCCTTTTTTAAAAGTACTAAACCCATTAAATTGATTTTATCTGTAACAGCCACCAAAGCCCCTCAAGGAGAGGGCCTGTGTCCTCCTCATTACTGAACCACTTAGCATGGTGCCTGGCCCACAGGAGGGGCTCAGTTAAAGAGAAAACAAGTATGAGAAAATGGGAGAGGAAATACAGTAAAGATGAAGAATCACTGAAAAGAGAGGGTAATGTGTGAAGTGCTTTTTGCCACATGGTCTCCCTTTTTTTTTTTTGAGCTGCAAATATTTTTTTTTATTGTGAAATGATTATCACAGTAAGTTTAGTTAACATCCTTCAACATACATAGATACAAATTATTTTTCTTGCGATGTGAACTTTTGAGGTTTTTTTCTCTTAACAACTTTTCAATACACAAGACATATTGCTCCCCATGCAACAAACACGTTCCAATACAGTGAACAAGCTCTCACAAGGTGAACAATGCAAAGGCAGTCATATCAGAGAAACTAATTCAGTTACTATAATCAATCAAGTCAACTATGATTATTCATGTGATTTTTATACTTAAATTATAAGTGAATCCCACATTTCCCCCTTTTTTGTTTTAATTGACGCAAATGCATATGCATATATTTGTGGAAGGTACCAGAATAATGATTAGCTGGGCTCGGCCTGTGACATAGCTTGTCACAGGCAATGTCTCTCTTGTCTGGAGGGGTGAGGTTCTATGCCTCACCTCAGTTGGCCCCCACGTTGCTCACCTGAGGTCCCTTGCGACTGTGCCTGTCTTAGGTTGTTCCTCCCATGAGGAATCTTACCCGTCTCTGGCTAATCAGCCATCTCCTGGGACCAAAGAGGGAGATAAAATACGAAAGAGAGGACAGCCAGCAGCTATAATTCTGGATAAAATCACAATATACATGATTATTTTCTTGCAGCAAATGCAGGTGGGGAATCAGTATATGATTTCACAAAGTTATTTAAAAGGAATCACTTATTTCTTGAAGTTAAATCTTGAGAAGTAGCATATGCTTGTATTGGCTTTAAAAGACCAACAACTGCCTTCTGCACACACACTAGGAGAACAGGAATACAAATGCATAACAGTATTAGACCTACAATTATAGGCCATATGGTCTCCCATTTTTAAAGTGAGGGTCAAGGTTATCTACTGAGACCAAGAATAATGCGGGAAGTAGTAGAGATTTAAAAGAGAAGAAAAGGTTTGAAGTATTTGCTGCTGACTCCCTATTGGGTAGTTATGGAGCTGGAACTTCTATTTCAGAAATTCAAGATGCTGCAGGACGTGGCTGTGAATGAATCACAAAAGGATGCCAGGCTCTGGGGCTGCACTCAGTGGAGTCTCTGCAAGGAAGAGATGCTAGAGGAGGAGACAGAGCCAGCCTCACTGGGTAAGGGCTCTGTCCTCTAACTTAGAATCCATACACTCTGAGTTCTTAAGAGCTTTGGTGGAAAGACAAAAAACAAAGTTTTTGAAGAGCTCAGTGGAATTAGAGGATGAAGGATTTCCGATGGCTTTTGATTCTCGGAGGCAAGATGCTTCTGCTCTTTGTTTGCTCCAGGCATGTCTAGCCTAATTTGTGGAGTTGAAATGGACAGCTCTTTGACTTCCCCTGAGTTTGCACTCTCTCTCTCTTTCTAGTCCTGTTAGAAACCAATAGATGACCAGAACTCAACTCATTTTCACATCTTCAAACCTACACTTCCCACCTCAAAACCTACACTTCCTCCAACCTCTGCATGAACAGCACCATATGCCAGCCATTGCCTATGTCAGAAAACAAGTCATTCTTGACTCCTTTCTTTCCCCACACACAGTTAATATGTTCTGTCGATTCTAGGTTCTCCCATAATAGACAGACTTTATTGGTCACTGGTCACACAATCCTGTTACTATCCATTTACACATATATCACTCCTCCATTAAACTGTAAGTTCCTTGAAGGCAGAGAGCATCTCTTACATCCATTTTTGTATTCCCCATACCTAGTACAATGTTTGGGCCTAGTAGGTGCTCAGTTAATGTACATTAGGTGAGCAAATCAATGAATGATATGAAACACTGATTGCCTTTTTCCCAGAAACTTAAGTTCAGCTATAGAGGACTACAGGGGAGGACTCGCCTTTGATCAAACTTGTGTTTTGTGCAGCGTGGCAATCTCTGCAGAGAGCTATGTGGGACTAGGACTGGGTGCTTTGCCATACCCATGCCTATGGCAAAGGTTGGTCCTAATGGTTTTTATTTGGGAGGGATCTTTTTATCACTGTTTGGAAACAATTTTTTGTTTCCCTTTCTATCCCCCTTACTGCTACTTGCATCACCTTCACTTTGTTCTAGATCTTAAATGAAATGATACTACGCATACCAATCAGTTGGAATCCAGTCAGGAGTCAAAAACTACAGCAGTAATTTAAACAAGGGACATTTTAATACAAAGAATTTCTAACCAGCAAAAGGTAGTTAACTGCTATAAGGGTTAGAAGAGGACTCTGAGGAATGTAGAAATAGATAATGCAGGAAGTAGCCTTTCCTCTGGGGCTAAAGAAGAGTAAGGAAGGAAGGAACCAAGAATTTAGAAGAGGCTCCCCCAACGCCAAAGCTGAGAGTCAGACTTTTTGGGAGCTTCTGTGGTTGCCACAGGAACACACAGCCTGCTGGTGGTGAGGAAACTTGTCAGAGGACATAGACCAGAGCTGGTCTGTAAGGGTGGCCTGCCAATGGCAAAGAAATTTACTGAGGGGTGTAGGCAGGCTGGAGGTAGTCCGTAGGAAAATTCAATAGACACCGGGCCACGGACAAACAAGCTCACTGGAGGGGATGAGCAGGCCAGAGCTGATCAGTGGGAAGCCACTAAGTGTCCCATATGTTGATTTGGCTGCCCCACCAAAACACAGTTCACAGGTACCAGGAAGAGAGATCCCTTTCTCTTTGTATAGCTTAGGTGTTCCTCTGGCCTCCTCTGTTGACAGAGCTAGCTAACAAAGGAGACCAAAGGGTCCAGCTCCAATATTGCAAGTAGGGCAGAGAAGACAAAAAAGGGCATGTATAATTTGATCCCATTTTTGCATCAGAAAAAAATATGTCCAGAAATAAGACGGGAAGAATATACAGCAAAACATTGGCAGTGGTCACCTTTGGGAGGCAGAATCATGGGGTTATGGGTGCTTATTATTTTCTTCTGTGTGCTTTTTGTTTCCTATAATAAGCTTATAGTATTTTTGTGATCAACAGTGATGTTATGGAAAAAGTGTTTCTCTATAATTTAAAAATATTCCTCTAAAATTATGAAAAAATGATTGTGAAACACATTAAGGGTTTGAAGTCATTTTTTAAATTGTCCATTTCTACTTTAGATGGTGTCTATTGAATTGATTCCCTGTCATGAAAGATATATGAATTAACACAATTTAAACTTACTCCCATCACCTCACCTCTCCTCCTCACAGTACAATTTTTATAATTATTTTTACATCATCATGGTTTAAGCCATTTACTTTCTGTTGTACACAAATAATTTCCTGTTGTTTAATCTCAGTTTTACATTTTAAATTAATTCAGTGCTCACAATATTCTTTTAGCATGTCTTCTCAATTCCTAAATATTTAATTCATTTGTTCCTCAGCTATATTTCATTGCCCAAAAGTTCTATCCAAAAGGAAAAGGGTGTCATAGTACTTGAGTTTTTACCTTCTTGAGAATGTTTGCCTATTCTTTTTATATGAAGGAACACTTTGCTGGGTGAAAAATTCCTGGAACACACTTAGTTTCTCTTCACAACTCTGTAGGCATCACTGTATTCTGGCATGAAGTATAGCTGTGGTGAAGTCAACCTAAAATTGTCTCCTGCGCATTACTTGCTTTTCTGCCTAAATGAACATTTGTTCACTTAATTCTGAAATGTAGTTACCCCACCAGGATATGTCTCAGTGTTGACTGTTGTGAATCAACTTTTTATGAACTGTAGTATACACTTCTGGTAGATTCAAGTCTTTATTTCAGCAACATTTTCTTCTGTTATATATTTAAGTGGTTTTGTCTCTCTGCTTGTTCTTTTCTCTTCTTTAGAAATACTGGCTATATATATTTGAATATCTTTATATTGCTGCTGATCTTCTGTATAATCACATTTCTATCCATTTCATTCTGTATTTCTCCAGGCCTCATCATGACCCTGTAGTGATTGTTTTTGTTGTTTCACAGGTGAATTTCATCTACATAATATTTTCAGTTCTCCCTTCCATTTATTTCCTCAGCTCTGCCATATTACTGCTCACCTCTTTTTGTTGTATTATGATCTGTAATTTATTTTGAACCCTTACATCTCTTTGAGTATTTATATGAAGAGTGATTTTGTCTATAATTAATTTGAGATAGTGGAGAATCTGCTGAATGTTTCATATTCTTTTGGTATTCCTCTTGGATGTATGCTCCTTATCCTTCTGGTACTCGTGTTCCTTTATTTCCTAAAATAACAACCACAACCTCTTTTCAGCACACATGCCACAAAGTTACCTTAATGATTCCTATTCAGCAATGAATGAAGCAGGCCCCTATCAAAAGAGACTGTGAGAAAAGGGAGAGGGCATTGAGTGAGAAACTTCTCAGTCTCTGTACAGTGTTGCTACCAAAAACACCCTCTCATCAAATCTACAGGCATATCTTCCTTCAGCTCTTGGTTTCCAAGAGATCAGTATGGAACTTTAGATAACAGACTTTTTGTAATACAGTTTGACAGTCACACTGTCTACTCCCTCGTCACCTTCCTTTGCCTCTGTCAGTGTTCCATAGCTGAAAACTCAGTGGATGATAGTAGGAATGACCTGCCAGCATGGTTTCTTTTTTAGCATCTGCTCCCTTGCCACTCTGATATATCAAACTAGATTTCTACGGGGTCAGTCCTCACTTTCTGTGTGACAACCCTTCCCACCATACCTCTGCATCTCTTCACTGCGGAAGACCACTGAGTGTGCTGTTCTGGAATTTGATTCTTTGGGAGATGTCTGTATGTGGCCCTCTTTTTGAAAATGTAGTTCACCTCACTTGTTATTATAATAGCTGCCAGTGGGTTTTTAGAAATGCCTTTTAATAGTCTCTGAATTTCGAACAATATATATCAAACACAAAACACTTTAAAGGAAAACTTTGACAAAGCCAGTTCTTTCCAGCTTTTATTTGAATGTTATTTAAATGAAATCCAGCCTGGGTATGAAGGTTTGCGCTAAGAACACATTACTTAGTGATAATTCTTGAGCTTAAAGAGCAAGGATTAACAATAGTAGTAGTAATACTAATAGCAGCTGACACATATATAGTGCTGTCTATATGTCAAGCATTGTTCTAAATGTTCTACATATATTTAATATATAACAACTGTATAAGGTATGTACTATTATTATCTCCATTTTATAGATGAGGAAACTAAGGCACAGAGAGTTCCTGTGACTTGCCTAAGGTCACACAGACCCTGCTCTTAATCACTATGCTGTGCTGTCTCTTATTCATTGCAAAAATATTAATAGTTAGAGAGTTCCTAGTACCAGAGCCAAGGTGAAATGGCTCTCTCAGGAAGCTCAGAGATGTATTTTTGTGACTGAGCAAGGTCAGGGCTGTGAGGATATGGACACTCAAAAGCAAAAAGTTCATCTGTCTTCCAATCATAGGAGGCCACAAAATTGTTCTAAAAAAGGAGGCAGTTCCACCAGAATACCAGAAAGAAAGGTCTGGGGAAGGAGAATTCATTTCTATTAAAATGGCAAACAAACATTTTTATTCTAGGTATAGTTTCAGATTTGTTTAATCATGATATATTGCAAGGACTGGGTAGTGTGCCAGTTATTAATTTATTGCCTCTCAATATCAAATCTACCATTGTTGGGTTTCCTATGTTACTGGATCTGGACCAATTCTCCTTTGCCAGTTGGCACAAGATTTAGACTTTGTCAATAGATGCCGGAGAGACAGTGCAAGGCCAAAGGAAAAGGAAGGAACTTCTCTTCCTGGTGCTAGTGTGCTGTTATATTATTTTACTTTGTTTTGTTTTGCTGATCGGTGTGGCTGCTGAAGATCAACTTGTGGGAGGCCTGGTGGCACTCATCCTAGTGGGCTGCTTCCCGTGAACCTGTTTTGGCCCAACTACAGGGCCTAGCAAGTCAGGAGAGCCCAGGGCAGTACAAGTGACTGGACGTTTTCTGAAAGAAGGCCTGCCCAGGGCGGTCTTGGGCAATTACTGCCTCTACCCTGTCCCTCCAACACCTCCCTGCCAGCTAGCTATCCAAGGGCTTGGATTTTTTAAAAGAAAAAATAACCCAATGTGAATCTTCCACTGGCTGATGAGGGTGAAGAATCCCCTACTACCCAGCTAGGGCCCCTGCACTGCACATGTGTGAAAGCCTGCAAAACAGGCCTTGGCCCCGCAGTGGAGCCAGGCTCCAAGATCCCAATGTCCTGGCAACAGCAGAGACCCTGTGAGAGGGGCCAGAAGTGGGGGATCCTCTGTGGCCAGGAGGCCAGGAGGTTGTAAAGAACTGGTACTTGATGAACCAGGGGAGAGAGAGCCTCAGAATAAACGGTTACTTGATTTAATAATCTACACTCCTTGAGGATGATATGTTTCCCAGTTTCCAGGGACTGATGATATTGGAGAAATGAGGGAGGGAAACCTCATTTGTCCTTCTTTGCCCGCATTACCTCTGGGGAAGGAGTGGCTGCCGTGAGGGATTCTGGCCTCAGCCCTGCTTTTCGTGCCTATGGCACTTGTTATTTGCATGTAAATATTTAACAATTTATACTTTAATTCCTTACCAGATGGCTAGGATTGGTTATGAGCTTACACATTTCAATGAGAGAAAATTATACATTTTATTGTAGGTGGCCCGGGGCAGGCTGGGGCCGACTCTGTGGTGGTATCTTGGGCTCTGCTTTCCACACAATCTCCTCGGTATCCGAGTCTGAAGTCTCCATTAGGACTTCCCTGAGCTCTCTGGACAAGAAAAATAATGCCAAGTCTTTTACTCTTAAAAGGAATAATAAAACCTTTTGTTATTACCTCATTTTAGATAAGAATTTTAAATTGTCCCTAATCTTTTACCCTCCATCCATGGAGAGAATCTGATCCTTGTCATGTCACTTCTGCACCAGGTTTTTCTCACGTGAGGCCCTGAGGCGTCTAAACATATCCCTGAGTGAAAGTGGCCCCCTTCTCCAGAAAAAGCCCTCCTAAAACACAGAGGGAGGTATTAATTCTACACTTCCCCTTTCTCGAGCCACAGTACTTGATCCTCCTCAAATTTACCTGATTCTCACCCTCTTCTGAGGGTTTATGCAGATGTTGAAAGAAGCCCCTTGGAGGAAAACACACACACAGATAATAATTAGTGATTCATGCTATTTTTCATGTCTCACAATGTGTATCTCTGTCTTACTAAGACCAGATGGGTACCTCAGTCCATCATCACAAGCAAAATCACTACAGGCCTGGGATCCTGAAAATAATTCCATGTATGCTGGGCTTCAGAACTTCTCTGTATCTGTCCATTACAGCCCCACTGTGTCTCCGTGGAGAACTTTGTATGTGGCTTGGCATGGAGTGTGGGCAGGACTTTAGCCCCACTCACCTTCTTGGCCATTGGCCAAGTGCCCCTGTGCAGTAAGCGAACTGCTCAAGCACACTGGGCAGAAGCGTTTTACTCTCTGTAGAAGCATTTTTACAGCAGTATCTTTTGGGCTCGGTCTCACATGCATCATTTGCTGGTGGGTGGGGGAGAAGGGGCTTCTATTTTCCTACTGCTTTATCCTATAGGTTGAATCACACCAAGTTATTGCTGAGTCCAACTAGCTCACTAACTTTCATACATCAGACTCTCACTGACGAGTGAATGGATTGTGAAATCAGCTTAAAGGTTATGACCAGCACTGAAACACAAAATATTCTTTTGAATACAAATGGAATAGAAAAAAATCAGAGTGCATACTAAGTTTGTTTTAGAAACTACTTATGCCTATATGGTATGCACGTAGTGGGGTCATGACATAAAATGGAGCTCACAGCCCAAGCACAATAATCAATGGAGAAGCCCCAGTGGAAAGGAACCATCTTCTCTCTTCTACTCACTCTCAGTATGACCATGGGGCAAGATCGTTTCCCTTTCTCCTTCTCCATTTCTTTATTGTAACAAGTAGAGATAAGCTCCTGTCTGAGGTCTCTCCCAGTTAAAATTCTGTGAGGTTTGGTTAAAGGCAATAGAGACTGGAGACTCAAAAGCCAGTATCATGAGAAGGGATGATTGACAGGAAGGGCTCATATATTCGACCTTCCATCAGTTTGAAGGAGACCAGCATCCAGGGATATGTGGCCTTCTCTATGCTTTCCCCAGAGCCTCTGAGAAGTCCTCTGGCCAGGCCTGATGTCCACCCCCAGCAGGAAGAGGTACAACCAAAACCTTTCCCCCTCTAGTCATTTTCCTTCAAGGACTAGTGACAGCAGATGCATCTGTGCCAGTCGCATTCTAATTCAGCTTTGGCTGGGGAGCTACTTCTGAGAAGCATTAGGGTAAGTACCCTTCCTGCCTTTGACGGTTTCCTCACCGTAAAATGACGTGATTGAAATAGATGAGTTGTAAGCCTTCCTCTAGTTTTAAAATTCTACTTTGAAAATGGCCAGATCAATATTTACCTTGTTGCTTCTTTCACCTGAGCTGTCCTTCTATGGCAACACATCTGTTTTGAAAGAAAACATGACCATGATTATCCATCATGATGACCACTATTTCCAAATATTCATCTTTTTATTTTAAATCTCATCTACCAGTGGGATGATAACCGTTCTGAGGACAGTGTGCGATTCACTTATAATTCAAGTATAAAAATCAAATGACTAATCATAGCTGACTTGATTGATTATAGAAACCGGAGCAGTTTCTGTGACATGACTGTCCTTGCATTGTTCCCGTGCGGGAGCTTGCTCACTGTATTGGAACTTGTACGTTAGGCTCCAGAAAGTTGATATGTGATCAAGGACAGAACAAACAAGACCAAAACAGTGTCTAGGACCTAAGGGCCCTTGCTATTGTTTCAATACCATGTAAGATGTGGCGCCCCAGGAGACTGGAGACTGCCGAGGATTAAGTTTAGAGTTAGTTAATGGTTGTCTATTAAGGCCCCCACTCAGAATTCTATTGTTGCTAACTTGTATTTGCTCAATAAATACGAAGGGTGCCCTCTCAGCACCACTCTTGAGCTGTTATGCCTTGAGTCCCCTGGCTGGTCCTTTCAGGTCTTTGATATCTCATAATGTTGCCTCCTCAATCTGCGGGTCAGAGGCAGGGAGGGGGCCGACAAGTGGCGCCCGAACAGGGACACTTGAAACTCAGAGCAGGGACCACTCTGAAGATCGTCGACCCGGTAAGACTCCCGGGAAAGCGCACATAGGGACAGGATCGAGATGCCAGAGACACTATAATGGGCCACTAAGGTTGCTAAGACAGAGAATCATTTAAAATTACTCCGTGCCCTCCTAAAAACATCAGGAGTGAAAACTTCTAAAAGAGACTTTGCTCAACTCCATAAATATATTTAAAAACATTGTGATTGGTTGCTTCCACATGGAACTCTTAAACAGGCTGATTGGAATAATGTGTTAAGAGATTTTAAGAAGGTGCACAGACAAGGCAACATCATTCCTGTGCCTGTCTGGTCTTTATGTAATCTGATCACTCTCGCTCTGCAGCCTTTGCAAACAGCCTCAGTCTCCAATACTAAATCAGATACACAGGAGCGAGAGATAGAAGTGCCAGATGATGTGGTGGAGTCAAGTAAACAGCCCTCCTCACTACGTCCGTCTGACTCCTCTTCATCGTCCTCGTCCTCCTCTTCGGACACGGAGGATGAGACCCCTGCTCAGCCCTCTTGTGTGGAAAAGCTTCTGTTTCTGCTCCAAGGGCATCTGCCTTCGCAGCAGGAATACGTAAAGCCCAGAGGGAAGGTGATCTAGATGGCTACTTAACGCCTTTAGTGGCACCTGGCACTTTGACTCCTTTTGGACCTAATGAAGATCCTGAATTCCCACAAGGGGGAGTTAGAGCGCTTTATGTGCCCATTCCTTATAAAACATTAAAAGATTTCAAACAAGCCATCTCTACTTACGGCACTAACCCGCCGTATGCAGTGGGCCTTTTGAGGGGCTTGGCGGAACAAGAAAGGGTGATTCCTCATGATGGGGATTTGCTGGCTTGTACCTGTTTAGACTTCTGAATTTTTACAATTTACACCATGGTGGTGTGACGCAGCAAAAGCACAAGCTTTGAGAAATCAGCATGCCAATCCTCCGATCCTCATCACTGCTGACCAACTAACAGGACAAGGAGATTGGTTATGATTAGAGGGACAGGCTGGTTATGATGACACAGCAGTAACACAAGTTCGTCTGTGTTGTCTGAAAGCCTGGGAAAAGATGCAAGTGGCTGGAAAGACCGCCCTACTGTTCAGTAAACTTAAACAAGGATTTACTGAGCCATGTGTTGACTTTGTGGCGAGATTGCAAGATAATTTGAGAAGGACAGTAGCACATCCAGATTTAAGGGACATGTTGTTGCATATGCTAGCTTATGATAATGCAAATACAGAGTGTCAAAGAGTTCTTGGACCTCTGAAAGCTGCAGGAGCTAGAATGGATGACTGTATCAAGGCCTGTGCAGATGTAGGTTCTCCTGCATATCAAGCTAATTTACTAGCAACTGCTCTGAGAGGGAAGTCGAGAGGAAATATAAAAAATCTAAAATGTTTTGGTTGTGGCAGACAAGGGCATATGAAAAAAGACTGCAAAGCACAAAAGAGAGCAAAAGAGTCAAATTTTAAAAATAAGCCACATCTGTTTGCCCAAAATGTAAAAAACGGAGACATTGGTCTAATGAATGTCATTCAAAATTTGATAAAGAAGGTAATCCCACTACTGAGTCTCAGCCTTTAAACCTCCAATCGGGCCAGCCTCTGAGGCCCTAGGAAATAATACAGAGGCATCGTCCCCAGTCAGAAGAACAGGGCATGATTTACAAGCAGCCACTAAAGGAAGTGCCGCTGTAGATCTCACCTCTTTTCAATCTGTGTATTTACATCCATCACAAGGAGTCCAATTACTCAACACAGGAATTTTTGCTCCTTTACTAGCTAATTCTGTAGGATTACTTTTAGGCCGTAGCAGTTGGACACTAAAAGGCTTGATGGTGAGACCTGGAGTCATTGATCAAGATGATATGGGTGAGATTAAAATAATGGCATCATCTGACACAGAATTATATGTACCTCAAGGAGAAAGGATTGCCCAATCACTTTTACTTCCTTGTCTCCCACCTTCAACAACACCCTATGAAAGGGGACAAGGTGGATTTGGAAGTACAAATAAACAAATATGGCTTAATACAAAAGTCACATCTGATAGACCTCAATGTAAAATCAGTATTCAAGGCAAGTCTTTTATAGGCTTGTTAGACACAGGAGCTGATGTGTCTGTAATTGCTCTTAAACACTGGCCGAAAAACTGGCCCAAACAAGAAAAACATATTCAGGTTTCAGGCATTGGTACAGCTACTCACGTATGGCAAAGTTCAGCTACATACATTGCTTAGGTCCCGAAAAACAATTGGCTTTATTAAAACCTTTCATTGTTGATGTAGCAATTAATCTCTGGGGACGAGATTTAATGCAACAGTGGCATACTACACTGTCTTTTGACGAACTTCCATTGGTTCAATCTTTTTCTTAGGGGTCATTGATACACGGCTGCCAGCTCCTATACCATTACAGTGGACCACTCAGATGCCTGTTTGGGTGGATCAATGGCCCCTCAATAAAGAAAAGCTGACAGCCATACACACATTAGTTCAGGAACAACTTCAGTTAGATAGATTAGAATTTTCCACAAGCCCGTGGAATTCCCCTGTATTTGTCATAAAGAAGAAGTCAGGAAATTGGAGACTCTTGCATGATTTAAGACAAATTAATGCAGTTCTTAAACCTATGGGACCTTTACAACAAGGCCTCCCTTCTCCGGCTATGATTCCAAAAGACTGGGATATGGCTATCATTGATCTTAAAGATTGCTTTTTTTTACAATTCCTCTAGCCATAACGGACAGAGGAAAGTTTGCTTTTACTGTCCCTTCCTTAAATCTGCAGTCTCCTTCAGAGAGATTCCAGTGGAAAGTACTTCCTCAAGGAATGTTAAACAGCCCTACAATTTGTCAAAATTATGTGCATAGAGCTCTTCAGCCTATACGTGAGAAATGGCCTTCAGATTATATCATTCATTATATGGATGATACTCTTATAGCTCTACCTAAACATCTATCTCTTATTGCCATTCTCAACGAGACTGAAACTGAATTAAAACAATGGGGCTTACAAATAGCTCCTGATAAAATACAAATACAATACCCAATGATTTATTTAGGGAATAAAATTCAAGAAAATTCAATAATTCCTCAGAAAATTCAAATAAAGGGAGATCATCTTAAAACTTTAAATGATTCTCAAAAGCTTTTAGGAGATATTAATTGGATTTGACCATTACTAGGTATTCCTACTTATAAATTACAAAACCTTTTTGATATTTTAAAAGGACCCCCACATCTTAATAGTCCAAGAAATTTAACCTCAAAAGCTGAGGAAGAACTCAGATGGATAGAACAACATATTCAAAAGGCTCATTATAAAAATAGATTTTCATAAACCCTTGCTTTTATTAATTTACTTTACTCCCCATTCTCCCACAGGATTGCTCTGTCAATGTGACGGTTGGTTAGAATGGATATTTTTACAGTATCAAACTAAACCCTTGTTGCATCCTTACATTGACAAAGTAGCCTCTGTCATCCTCAAAGGGCGACAGAGACTAAGACAGATGATTGGCCAAGATCCTCACTCCATCATTCTTCCATTATCAAAACAAAATATTACACAAGTTCTTCAAGAAAATACTCATTGGCAAATTGCACTCTCTGATTATTTAGGAAATATTGACTGTCATTACCCTAAGAATAAGTTGTTTTCCTTTTTTCAGCATCATCAGTGGATTCTTCCTCAAAAGACTTCCTCCAATCCACTAATACATGCTATCACTTGTTTTACAGATGGTACAAAATCTTTTAAAGCAGCCTATACAACTTGTTCTGGTTTATAAAAAATTTTTCATACGTCTTTCACTTCTGCACAACAAAATGAGTTATATGCTGTATTGCAAGCTCTGCAAAATTTTCCAAGTCCTCTCAATATTGTTACTGACTCTGCTTATGCTGCCTTCTCTGTTCCTCTTTTTAGAAACTGCTACATTAGGAACTACACACTCCCCTAGTAACACTTTATTTTCTCAATTACAGGTGTGCATCCGTCAGCATCTGCATCCCTTCTTTATCACTCACATACAATCACATTCTAATTTACCAGGTCCTTTATCATACTATAATGATAAAGTAGACAAACTTGTTTCTTTAGTTAATTACTCACCAGCTCAACGCTATCATGACCTGACTCATGCTCCTTCTTTTACTTTACAAAAACGTTTTTCTCTTTCAGCCTCTGAAGCTCAACATATCCTGAATTCTTGTCCGACCTGTTCTCAAATTAATTCTCCTCATTTACAGGCTGGAATTGTTCCCAGGGGAACACGTCCTAACGCCTTATGGCAAATGGACGTTACCATTGTTCCTGAATTTGGAACTCTTAAACATGTTCTTGTTTCCATAGATATGTATTCTTCTGCTTCATGGGCCACAGCTTTAACAGGAGAACGATCTCATCATGTCATTACTCATCTCTTAAAAGCCTTTGCGGTACTGGGCATTCCTGTTCCCATAAAAACTGACAATGCTCCAGTTTATCTTTCCTCTACACTGAAAAAATTTTTTCAGCTATATAATATTACTCATAAAACAGGTATTCCTTATAATTCTACAGGCCAAGCTTTAGTTGAACGTTGTCACCTTACTCTTAAGCATTACTTATTAAAACAAAAAGAGGGATTACTCGCTGATATGATAAAATTAACAGCTAATCAACAATTAATGCATGCTTTACATATTCTTAATTTTGATCTTTTAAAAGGAGACGGACGATCAGCTATGGAAGTACATTTTTCTGACAATATTTCTTTTTCTAAAACGACAGCAGTTCCTGTATGGTGGTCTCTAATAGGTTCTTCACAATGGTATAAAGGTCATATTAAGGTGTGGGGCAAAGGGTTTGTGTCAGTACAGAGGATCAACGCCTGATTTGGCTGCCCAGGAAAAGAACTAAGATACGAAATGAAGAAGAACTTCCAACATCAACATCCTCCGGAAGAGCTGCTCCAGAGGATAGTCACCAACAAATTTCACCAATGGAATGAAGCTTCCTGGAGAGCGAAGTTTCTACTTTTTTGTTTTTAGTGACGGTATTTATACATACACCCACTACACAAGCTTGCACTATTACAGCTAGTGTGAGCAGTCCTCCATATTTAGGCCAAGGAGTAGTCCTTCAGTGTGTGTCCACCTGTTCTACTCCAGTAGGTCCTGTAGTATGGAGAAAGAATGGTGAGGAAATATATAGATAAACTTCTGTAGGAAAACTTGGATGGTATAATGCTACTGATCAATCTAAAAGGGAAGATAATTGATACGATATATATTAAAAAGTTTTGACTCGAGAAGATATTGGAAATTATACCTATGAAAATTTTCAAAAAGGATCTCCTGATATATTATATAGAAGTAGCTTTGTGTATTTAAATATATCATTTGCTCCAGAATGTAAATTCTCCTCACCTAACCTGTGGCTGCAACTTGCAAGGCAAGGGTTGAATAAGTCATCCTTTTGTGTAACAGATTCTTCCATTAGTGGATTATTAAGAAAGAATTTAATAGGAATAGGACTTCCTCCCCCAGTGTTTACTAAGATATTAGGAATAAACATTACCCATTCTCCTAGAATTCTTGTACGTGCTATTCAATTAAATCTTCCTGTTAGTACTACCATAATTTCTGATTGTATATGCATTAATTGTACTCAAGTATCTTCTTATTGTAATTCTACTGTTCATGTAAAATGGCCATATGGATATAGACTTCTAAATGGCTGGGTATTTTTATGTGATGACAAAATATATCAAGCCCTTCCCATTATCAAGGCGTCTGTGGTGTGGGACGCATTCTTCCAGCTTTAATAGATCATCCTGGACACACACATAGAAAGTCTTTCCAAGCTTTACCGTCTAGCTGTGACGACAATGTGGAGCTGTTGGATCCCGCTGCTGTTGCACTTGCTGCTGCATTTCTTTTGCCAGTTCCTTGACTTGTTACTGGGATGCAAAATGAAATATCTAAACTGGCCTGTGCGTATAGTAAAACTACAAATTTGACTGCTTCTATATTAGCTGAACTGAACCAAGAACTAGGACAAGTACGGATTGCTGTACTTCAAGATGGTGCTACCATAGATTATTTACTGTTGAAAGAACATACGGGATGTGAACAATGTCCAGGGATGTGTTGTTTTAATTTGTCTGATTTTTCTCATACTATTCAAGATCAAATAGACAATATTCATCATGTTACTGATAAGTTTTCACAAATGCCTGGATTGTCTAATTGGTTTTCTTGGTTTCATTGGATATAGCCTATAATTATAGGTCTAATTCTGTTATGCATTTGTATTCCTGTTCTGGTGTGTGTGCGGAATGCAGTTGCTAATCTTTTAAAGCCAATACAAGCATATGCTACTTTTCAAGAATTAACTTCAAGAAATAAGTGATTGCTTTTAAGCAACTTTTTGAAATCATATGCTTATTCCCCACCTGCATTTGCTGCAAGAATATAATCATGTATATTGTGATTTTATCCAGAATTACAGCTGTTGGCTGTCCTCTCTTTCGTATTTTATCTCCCTGTTTGGTCCCAGGAGATGGCTGGTTAGCCAGAGACGGGTAAGATTCCTCACAGGAGGAACAACCTAAGACAGGCACGGTCACAAGGGACCTCAGGTGAGCAATGTGGGGGCCAACTGAGGTGAGGCATAGAACCTCACACCCCCAGCGGAAAGAGATATTCCCTGTGACAGGCTGTGTCACAGGTCGAGCCCAGCTAAGCATTATTCTGGTACCTTTCTACAAATATATTGGTATACATTTCTGTCATTTAAAACAAAAAAGGGGGAAATGTGCGATTCACTTATAATTCAAGTATAAAAATCAAATGAATAATCATAGCTGACTTGATTGATTATAGAAACCAGATCAGTTTCTGTGACGTGACTGTCCTTGCATTGTTCCCCGTGCGGGAGCTTGCTCACTGTACTGGAACTTGTACATTATGCTCCAGAAAGTTGATAAGTGATCAAGGACAGAACAAACAAAACCAAAACAGTTTCTAGGATCTAAGTGCCCTTGCTATTGTTTCAATACCATGTAAGATGTGGCGCCCCAGGAGACTGGAGACTGCCGAGTTTAGAGTTAGTTAATGGTTGTCTATTAAGGCCCCCACTCAGAATTCTATTGTTGCTAACTTGTATTTGCTCAATAAATACGAAGGGTGCCCTCTCAGCACCACTCTTGAGCTGTTATGCCTTGAGTCCCCTGGCTGGTCCTTTCAGGTCTTTGATATCTCATAATGTTGCCTCCTCAATCTGCGGGTCAGAGGCAGGGAGGGGGCCGACAGGACAGGAATTCTATTCTTTTTAACAGTCCTTTGACTCTTCCACAGTACCTAAATTGAGATCGTGCGGGTAGCTTGCAATATATTTCACTGATTGTTTTAGATAACATTCAACAGATAATTCCTAATAAAAACTCTTGGAACTAGGAAAATAAATTATCTGCAAGGATCCTAAATAGCATCATTGTTTTGAAGTCAAGAACAAGAGTAGGGTGCCTATTATTATTGCTACTATTCAGTATTGTTGAGGGGGTCCTAGTCAATGTGATAAGAAAAATGAAGTATTGTAAGGGAAGAGACAAACATTTGCATTTGAAGTGATGAACGACCTAAAAAGCCCAAGAGGATCAACAAAAAAAATTTTTATTGAAAATAATATGAGAATTCACTAAGATACAAAGGCAAGAGATCAATATACAAACCTCAAAAGCATTCCTATATACCATGGGTAACTAATTTTAAAATGGAAGAAAGATCCCATTTACATCAGCAAAAATACATGAAGTACCTCAGGGTAAACTTAACAAAAAATGTGTAAGACCTATGTGGTGAAAACATTAAAACTCTTCTGAAGGACTTTAAGAAGATATGAATACAAGACCTGAGATACCATATTCCTAAATTGTTGTAAAGATATGTTATCCTCAAATTTACCTACTAATATAAAGCAATCTTATTCAAATCCCATGATAATTTTTAAATGAAAATCTAGCCAGCTAATATTTCACTGGAAAATATTAGAAAATATGAAGGAAAAGCTATGAAATGTATGAAAAAGATCAAAGGGCCGGAGCTTACTCTATCAGACATCAAAATAAGTTATTAAGCACCTGGAATTAAATAGTGTGTTACTACTACAAGAAAAGGTAACTGGATCAACAGAATAGAGTCCAGATACAGATAGTATTTTTGATCAGTGAAGAAGGAATGAACCATTCAATACAGGATTTTAAAACAATTGGATCTTCATGTGGAAGAAAAAGTTAGATTCTCTGCCTCAACCACACTAAACAGCAAATAAAACAAATTCTAGATGGATTACAAAATGCAACAACACACGTTAACTAGAAGAAAATACCAGAAACTATTTTTATACCATCAGGTGACTAAGGCCTTACTGCAAAACCCACACCAGCACGGACCCCGAGGAGAGGACTGGCAGGTTGGGTCAGCATGCCTCCTACTCTTCCTATTGTCCTTTTCTCCCCTGAATCATTTGTCTTCTTCCTCTAGATTTAGAAAACTTTTTTTATTAAATATACTAATCCTTTCAGTGGCTTTCATTGAATTTCAATGTTTCAAATATTTCTCAGGGTTTTTATCTTTAAGGAGGAAAAACAACAGTAGATTAAGAAGCACAGACTTTGCAGTTAAGCACAACTGGTTCTACCTTTGGTTTGGGGTCTTAAGTTCATCTCCATCTATGAAAGAGAGATGGGAATATTGTCCTCACAGGAGTGTGGGAATTAAATCAGAAAATGTATGGCAAATTTAGTCTGAAGTTTGGCATAAATCAGTACTAAGTTTACTAATGGTGTCACAGGCAGGTGATCAAATCTATCAAAGGTATCTGCTTGTGATATCAGGCTTAGAAAGCTCTTTCCCACCACAAGATATAAAAATATTGCTTATTGCAATAGTGACAGCTCCAGAAGGATTGTCAATATGATGTGCTTTAGAAACTGTGACACAGGCTTTAGGCTGCAGTGATCTGACTGAACCTATTTCCAAAATGCGTTACATTATGGGGAAGAAAGTTGCTAAGTAAATCTAATGAATTGACAAGATCACACTTCTATCTTTCAGCCATGTCCTTTCTTCCAGGGTGACAGATAGCTCATGAAGGTGGAAATTACACATCCCTCATAATTACAGTAAACAAGGAAATAAATCAGTGGTAGAACGGGAATGACTGGTGTCAAACTGACATAGTTTGAGTGGAAGATATTTCACTGTCATGTCGACTCTGGCCTTCTTAAACCTCTCAAAACAGTCTAATGGCTCATTATCTGGCATCAGTTCCACAGAGATCTCCTGCGACGGAGTTCCTTTAAAAATCTCTGGCATATACTTTGCAGGAAAAGAATAAAGCATAGAGACTTCGGGGAAGATGGTGGCATTAGCAGGGTCGTGGAAATCTCCTCCAAAAACCATATATATTTGTGAAAATACAACAAATACAACTACTCTTAAAAGAGAGACCAGAAGATACAACACAACAGCCAGGCTACAGCTACATCTGTGAGAACTCAGCGCCTCACGAAATGGGTAAGATACAAAGCCGTGACCTGGCAGACCTGAGCACTCCCCCACCCCAGCGCACTGGTGGGAGGAAAAGAATCAGAGCAGGGTGGGAGTGGAAGCACAGGCTGGCTAAATAACTAGCCCTGGTGATCTGCGCTGGGAGCACAGACACACATCGCATGGTGTAGCAGAGATTAGAAAAACAGAAGTGCAGGATCTGAGATGGAGACCGCAAGCGGGTCCTCTCAGCCGGCTCCCTGGGACAAAACAAAAGTGCACTTTAAAAGATAGTCTTAAAGAGACAAGGGCCCAGCAATGGAACAAAATTGTCCCAGTGCACTTGGCCCAGCAGGCTGGCAGTCTTGGGGGAATTTCGGGCCCCTGGCTGGCAGCAGGCAAAGAAGCCGCACCGAGACTTCCCACAGAGACCACCAGCCTACCATTCATTTCCCCTCACCCAGCCAGAGCTGCAAAGGGGCCCGGAGATTCCATTGCTGTGGAACAGCGGAGGAGCGGCCCCGCCCACAGCAACCTCAGAGAATCTACTTCAGGCTGGCGTGCAGCTAAGCGGAAAAAGCCCAGAACCAGGTTCGGAAGGCACCAAGGGGACCAGAACGCACCCAACGAGATTGCAAACCCCCACAGTGCTCTAGGCTAAGCTGAGGCGGCTCGCACACAGGCAGCTTAGGGGATTATCCCAGAGACTGCCTCTCAGTGTGCTGGAAAACAGCCCAGGCCCCTGAGAAGGGCAAGGAGAACCAGTGTGACAACCAGCGACTACTCCTATCACCATGAAAAGACAGAGGAATATGGTACAGACAAAGATTAGCCAGACAACCCCAGAGAAGGGGCCTGACAGGATAGACTTATACAATCTTCCTGAAAAAGAATTCAGAATAAAAGTCATAACCATGCTGATGGATCTACAGAGAAATATGCAAGAGCTAGGGGATGAAGTGAGGAAAGACAATGCAGAAATCAGACAAGCGATTGACAGGCTTAGGAACAGACTGGATGAGGTGCAAGAGACTGTTAATGGACTAGAAATCAGAGAACAGGAATACAGAGAAGCTAAGGCAGAGAGATAAAAGGATCTCTAGGAGTGAAAGAATATTAACAGAACTGTGTGACCAATCGAAATGGAACAATATCTGCATTACAGAAGTACCAGAAGAAGAAGAGAGGGAAAAAGGGATAAAAAGTGTCTTTGAAGAAATAATTGCTGAAAACTTCCCCAAGCTGGGGAAGGAAATAGTCTCACAGTCCACAGAAGCCCACAGATCTCCCAACACAAGGGACCCAAGGAAGACAACACAAAAACACATAATAATTAAAATGGCAAAGATTAAAGATAAGGATAGAGTATTAAAGGCAGCTAGAGAGAGAAAAAAAGATCACCTACAAAGGAAAACCCATCAGACTATCATCAGACTTCTCAACAAAAACCTTACAGGCCAGAAGAGAATGGCATGACATATTTAATATAATTGAACCAAGAATATTGTATCCAGCATGATTATCATTTAAATCTGCAGGAGAGATTAAACAATTCCCAAACAAGCGAAAGCTGAGGGAGGTTGCCTCCCATAAACCACCTCTACAGGATATCTTAAAGGGACTGCTCTAGATGGAAGCACTCCTAAGGCTAAAAAGATGTCACCAGAGGAAATAAAATCATAGCAAAGAAAGCAGACCATCCAAATACTAACTAAAGGCAAAAAGTAAAATCAACTATCCACAAAAACAGTCAAAAGGAAAAGTAAAGTACAGAACAAAACACCTAGTATATAAAGAATGGAGGAGGAAGAATAAGAAGGGCAAGAAATAAAGAATCATCAGACTGTGATTACAATAATTAAATGAGAAAGTTAAGTTAGACTGTTAAATCAGTAAAGAAGCTACCCTTAAACCTTTGGTAACCATGAATCTAAAGCTAGCAATGGCAAAAATACATATCTATTGATAATCACCCTAAATGTAAATGGACTGAATGCACCAATCAAAAGACACACAGTAATAGAATGGGTAAAAGAACAAGACCCATCTATAAGACTCACCTCAAACCCAAAGATATACACAGACTAAAGGTGAAGGGGTGGAAAAAGATATTTCATGCAAACAACAAAGGGAAAAACGCAGGTGTTGCAGTACTTGTATCAAATAAAATAGCATTCAAAACGAAGAAAGTAGCAAGAGATAAAGAAGGACATTACATCATGATAAAGCGGTCAGTCCAACAAGAGGATATAACCATTTTAAATATATATGCACCCAACACAAGACTGCCAACATATGTGAAACAAATACTAACAGAATTAAAGGAGGAAATAGAAAGCAATGCATTCATTGTAGGAGACTTCAACACACCACTCACTCCAAAGGACAGATCAACCAGCCAGAAAATAAGTAAAGACACAGAGGCACTGAACAACACACTAGATCAGATGGACATAACAGACATCTACAGAACTCTGCACCCAAAAGCAGCAGGATACACATTCTTCTCAAGTGAACATGGAACATTTTCCAGAATAGACCACATACTAGGCCACAAAAAGAACCTCAATAAATTAAAAGATATTGAAATTCTACCAGCCAACTTCTCAGATCACAAAGGTATAAAGCTAGAAATAAATTATACAAAGAAAACAAAAAGGCTCACAAATACATGGAGACTTAACAGCATGCTCCTAAATAATCAATGGATAAATGACCAAATTAAAACAGAGATCAAACAGTATATGGAGACTAATGACAACAATAACACAAAGCCCCAACGTCTGTGGGACACAGTAAAGGCAGTTCTAAGAGGAAAGTATATTGCAATACAGGCCTATTTAAAGAAGGAAGAACAATCCCAAATGAATTGTATAAAGACACAATTACTGAAATTTGAAAAAGAGGAACAAACGAGGCCCAAAGTCACCAGAAGGAGGGACATAATAAAGATCAGAGAAGAAATAAATAAAATTGAGAAGAATAAAACAATAGAAAAAAATCAATGAAACCAAGAGCGGGTTCTTTGAAAAAATAAACAAAACAGATAAACCCCTAGCCAGACTCATTAAGAGAAAAAGAAAATCTACACACATAAACAGAATCAGAAATGAGAAAGGAAAAATCACTATGGACCCCACAGAAATACAAAGAATTGTAAGAGAATACTATGAAAATCTATATGCTAACTAGCTGGAAAACCTAGAAGAAATGGACAACTTCTTAGAAAAATACAACCTTCCAAGACTAACCAAGGAAGAAACAGAATGTAAACAGACCAATTACCAGCAATGAAATTGAATCAGCAATCAGAAAACTACCCAAGAACAAAACTTCCGGGCCAGATGGATTCACCTCTGAATTTTACCAGACATATAGAGAAGAAATAATACTCATTCTCCTTAAAGTTTTCCAAAAAATAGAAGAGGAGGGAATACTTCCAAACTCATTCTATGAAGCCAGCATCACTCTAATACCAAAACCAGGCAAAGACCTCACCAAAAAAGAAAATTACAGACCAATATCCCTGATGAACGTAGATGCAAAAATACTCAACAAAATATTAGCAAACCGAATTCAAAAATACATCAAGAGGATCATACACCATGATCAAGTGGGATTCATTCCAGGGATGCAAGGATGGTACAACATTCGAAAATCCATCAACATCATCAACCACATCAATAAAAAGAAGAACAAAAACCACATGATCATCTCCATAGATGCTGAAAAAGCATTTGACAAAATTCAGCATCCATTCATGATTAAAACTCTCAACAAAATGGGTATAGAGGGCAAGTACCTCAACATCATAAAGGCCATATATGACAAACCCACAGCTAACATCATACTTAACAGCGAGAAGCTGAAAGCTTTTCATCTAAGATCGGGAACAAGACAGGGATGCCCACTCTCTCCACTGTTATTCAACATAGTACTGGAGGTCCTAGCCACAGCAATCAGACAAAACAAAGACATACAAGGCATCCAAATTGGTAAAGAAGAAGTCAAATTGTCACTATTTGCAGATGACATGATATTGTACATAAAAAACCCTAAAGACTCCACTCCAAAACTACTAGAACTAATATCTGAATTCAGCAAAGTTGCAGGATACAAAATTAACACACAGAAATCTGTTGCTTTCCTATACACTAACGATGAACTAACAGAAAGAGAAATCAGAAAAACAATTCCATTCACAATTGCATCAAAAAGAATAAAATACCTAGGAATAAACCTAACGAAGGAAGTGAAAGACCTGTACTCTGAAAACTACAAGACACTCCTAAGAGAAATTAAAGAGGACACTAACAAATGGAAACTCATCCCATGCTCTTGGCTAGGAAGAATAAATATTGTCAAAATGTCTATACTACCTAAAGCAATTTACAGATTTAATGCAGTCCCTATCAAAATACCAACAGCTTTCTTCATGAACTGGAACAAATCTAAAATTCATATGGAACCACAAAAGACCCCGAATAGCCAAAGCAACCCTGAGAAGGAGGAATAAAACAGGGGGAATTACGCTTCCTGACTTCAAGCTCTACTACAAAGTCACAGTAATTCAGACAATTTGGTATTGGCACAAGAACAGACCCACAGACCAGTGGAACAGAATAGAAAATCCAGACATTAACTCAAACATATATGGTCAATTAATTTATGACAAAGGAGCCTTGGATATACAACGGGGATATACAGCTGGTGTTGGCAAAACTGGACAGCTTCATGTAAGAGAATGAAACTGGACTACTGTCGAACCCCATACACAAAGATAAACTCAAGGTGGATCAAAGACCTGAATGTAAGTCATGAAACTATAAAACTCTTAGAAAAAAACATAGGCAAAAATCTCTTGGACATAAACTTGAGTGACTTCTTCATGAACATATCTCCCCAGGCAAGGGAAATAAAAGCAAAAATGAACAAGTCGGACTACATCCTACAGTTTGGAAGAATATATTCATGAATGACATGTCAGATAAGGGGTTGACATCCAAAATATACAAAGAGCTCACGCATCTCAACAAACAAAAAGTAAATAATCCAATTAAGAAATGGGCAGAGGAGCTGGACAGAAACTTCTCCAAAGAAGAAATTCAGATGGCCAACAGGCACATGAAAAGATGCTCCACATCGCTAATCATCAGAGAAATGCAAATTAAAACCACAATGAGATATCATCTCACACCAGTAAGGATCGCCAACATCCAAAACCCAAACAACAAATGTTGTCGAGGATGTGGAGAAACGGGAACCCTCCTACACTGCTGGTGGGAATGCAAATTAGTTCAACCATTGTGGAAAGCAGTATGGAGGTTCCTCAAAAAATTCAAAATAGAAATACTATTTGACCCAGTAATCCCACTCCTAGGAATTTGCCCTAAGAATGCAGCATCCCAGTTTGAAAAAGACAGATGCACCCCTCTGTTTATCACAGCACTATTTACAATAGCCAAGAAATGGAAGCAACCTAAGTGTCCATCAGTAGATGAATGGATAAAGAAGATGTGGTACATATACACAATTGAATATTATTCAGCCATAAGAAGAAAACAAATCCTACCATTTGAACAACATGGATGGAGCTAGAGGGTATTATGCTCAGTGAAATAAGCCGAGTGGAAAAGACAAGTATCAAATGATTTCACTCATATGTGGAGCATAAGAACAAAGAAAAAGAAAACTGAAAGAACAAAACAGCAGCAGACTCACAGAACCCAAGAATGGACTAACAGTTAGCAAAGGGAAAGGGACTAGGGAGGATGAGTGGGAAGGGAGGGACAAGAGGGAAAAGGGGCATTACTGTTAGCCACATAATGTAGAGCGGGGAGCACAGGAAAGGCAGTACACCACAGAGAAGACAAGTAGTGATTCTATAGCATCTTACTACGCTGATGGACAGTGACTGTTAATGGGGTATGTGGTGGGGACTTGATAATGGGGGAAGTCTAGTAACCATAATGTTGCTCATGTAATTCTACATTAATGATACCAAAACAAAAAAGAATCCGCTCCAAAACTACTAGAACTAATAACTGAATTCAACAAAGTTGCAGGATATAAAATTAATACACAGTAATCTGTTGCATTCCTATATACTAATGATGAACTAGCAGAAAGAGAAATAAGGAAAACAATTCCATTTACAATTGCATCTAAAAGAATAAAATACCTAGGAATAAACCTAACCAAGGAGATGAAAGACCTATACCCTGAAAACTACAAGACACTCATGAGAGAAATTAAAGAAGATACCAATAAATGGGAATATATCCCATTATCATGGATAAAAAGAATTAATATTGTCAAAATGCCCATCCTGCCTAAAGCAATCTACAGATTCAATGCCATCCCTATCAAAATACGAACAGCATTCTTCAAAGAACTGGAACAAATAATTCTAAAATTCATGTGGAACCACAAAAGACCCTGAAAAGCCAAAACAATCCTGAGAAGGAAGAACAAAGCTGGGGGGATTACGCTTCCCAACTTCAAGCTTTACTACAAAGCCACAGTAATCAAGACAATTTGATACTGGCACAAGAAAAGACCCATAGATCAATGGAATAGAATAGAGAGTCCAAATATAAACCCACACATATATGGCCAATTAATATGTGATAGAGGAGCCATGGACACACAATGGGGAAATGACAGCCTCTTCAACAACTGGTGTTGGCAAAACTGGACAGCTACATGTCAGAGAATGAAACCGGATTACTGTCTAACTCAATACACAAAAGTAAACTTGAAATGGATCAGAGACCTGAATGTAAGTCAGGAAACCATAAAACTCTTAGAAGACAACATTGGCGAAAATCTCCTGAATATAAACATGAGCAACTTCTTCCTGAATGCATCTCCTCGAGCAAGGGAAACAAAAGCAAAAATGAACACACGGGACTACATCAAACGAAAAAGTTTCTGTACAGCAAAGGACACCATCAACAGAACAAAAAGGCATCCTACAGTATGGGAGAATATATTTGTAAACGACATATCCAACAAGGGGTTAACATCTAAAATATATAAAAAACTCACATGCCTCAACACCCAAAAAGCATATAACCCGATTAAAAAATGGGCGGGGGATATGAAGAGACAATTCTCCAAAGAAGAAATTCACATGGCCAACAGACACATGAAAAGATGCTCCACATCACTAATCACCAGGGAAATGCAAATTAAAACCGCAATGAGATATCGCCTCACACCAATTAGGATGGCCAGCATCGAAAAGACTAAGAACAACAAATGTTGGTGAGGACGCAGAGAAAGGGGAACCCTCCTACACTGCTGGTGGGAATGTAAACTAGTTCAACCATTGTGGAAAGCAATATGGAGATTCCTCAAAAAACTAAAAACAAAAATACCATTTGATCCAGGAACTCCACTCCTAGGAATGTACCCAAAGAAAGCAAGTTCTCATATTCAAAAAGACATATGCACCCCTATGTTTATTGCGGCACTTTTTACAATAGCCAAGATATGGAAGCAACCTAAGTGTTCATCAGTAGATGAATGGATAAAGAAGATGTGGTACATATACACAGTGGAATATTACTCAGCCATAAGAAGAAAACAAATCCTACCATTTGCAACAACATGGATGGAGCTAGACGCTATTATGCTTAGTCAAAACCAGGCGAAGAAAGACAAGTAATAACTGATCTGCCTCATTTGTGGCCCATAACAACAAGGCAAAACTGAACGAACAGAACAGCAGCAGATTCACAGACTTCAAGAAGGGACTAGGGGTTACTGAAAGGAAGAGGGTGGGGAGGGTAGCTGGGGAGGGAGGGAGAAAGGGATTAAGGGGTATTATGAACAGCACACATAATGTAGGGGGGCACGGGGAAGGCAGTACAGCACAGAGGAGACAGGTAGTGACTCTATAGCATCTTAATACGCTGATGGGCAGTGACTGCAATGGGGTGGGCGGGACTTGGTAGTATGGGTGAATGTAGTAACCACAATGTTGCTCATATGAAACCTTCATAAGATTGTATATCATTGATATTTTAATTTTAAAAATATTCTATATAATATCTGGTTTTACACCACAACCCCACCATCAAACAAAAGCATTGAAAAATCAAATCCTTGTTATCAACAAAATGAGGAAAACTAGAAAGGGACATTAACCTTACAGTCTATTCCAAAAGTACATTTTTACCTCCCACTGCTTCCTTGCCTTTCTTCCAGACTTTTTCTTTTTTATTTCCATTTAGTAAGTCTCTATTCATTTATTAACTTGGTACTTTACTTTTAAAAAGACACTAGCCATTGTTTGGCTTTTTTCAGCAAGCATTTCTTTTAACCTGAAAAACATAATAATACTTTTTTTTAATCAAATGGTCTTCAGTTATCTGAAAGCAATTTCTTTTTGTCCTCTTTCGACTTTAGAGAGTGTTACAGACAATTCAAACACAAAAAGTGTTACAGATGTTTAAAAACAAAAGGGCAAAGCACTCTCCTTTTCCTTTTTTCCGGGAAAGGCAGCGAGCACCAGGCAGGTAGGAGGCAAGGAACTAGCAGTCGTGCCTACAGTAAGGGAGACAGCTGCTTGGAACTGCAGGTTTGGGGAACAGGGAATGATTGGGAAGAGTCGTGAAGGTTAAAGACTCAGGAGAGGCCATTTGTCTGCCTTTAGGAACACCCCTTTTCCTTAACTCTGTGCTCCTGCTTTTTTGTGTTCCCCTTCCCTCACAGCATCAGTTGACCATGCCCCAATTTCTTGAAAATATTATTTTGTCATGCTCTTTAAAAGTCAATCCTAAAAGGAAGATCCTGCCTTGAAACTTATCTTATTTTTCAAATAACATTTTTGCAGGTTCCATTAAGGGAAAATTATAAAAAACAAGCAGGGGGAAGAAGGAAAAAGAAGAACCCCCCCTTACCCACACAATCCCATCACCAAGAGACAACCATTTCTCTTATTTAAGTAAATACCTTCCCAGACTTTGTTGTGCATATGTTGAATATTTCTTAAGCTTTTATTTTCAAGCCAGAGATAAAAATCCTAATCCAAGTGTGATTTCTCCATACATTCAGAACAGGTATATTTACATTTTCCATCAGTTGTTGCAGAAGATGGTCCAGAGCCCAAGGACAAAGAATCTTTGCCACGACTGTCCATTACTGAATCACAGGTGTTCTCAGAAAGACTTGTCACCAGCACCTCCACACTGGAAGCTACCTCTAAAGTTGAGGGTACTTTAGAACAGCAGCAGAGAAATCCCAAAGTGGAGATGCTGAGGTGGTCCTGTGCCCAAGGGGAAGGGTTCAGGCAGATGGTTGTTACCCACATGAAAACACCCCCAGGGAGGAAACACCATGAATGTAATGAGCGGTGGTAAAGCTATCGTTTATAACTCACACCTTGTAATCTACCAGAGAATTCATTCTGGAGAGAAACCCTGTAAGTGTAGTGACTGTGGAAAAGCTTTCAACCAAAGTTTCTCATCCAGCAGCAGAGGATCCACACAGGAGAGAAACCCTATGAATGTAGTGAATGTGGGAAGTCCTTCCGATGGAGCCCTCACATTGTTCAACATCAGAGGATCCATTCAGGAGAGAAGCCCTGTGAGGGTAATGAGTGTGGGAAGGCCTTTGGTCAAAGCTCATACCTAAGTGAGCATCCGAGAATCCACAGTGGACAGAAACACTTTATAGGTAAAGAATGTGGGAAAGCCTACCAATGGAGTTCAGAGCTTATGAAACAGACATCAGCGAATTCATGCCAGAAAGCCTTCCCAGGGTACCGAAGGTGAGAAAGTCTCCAGACAGAATGGTACTGTTGCCTGACCAATTCTAGGACTAGAATCCATAAAAATTATAAGCACCTTTTAAGATTTCTCCTGTGTCTCTCTTGATTTAGGGAAAACTGTTTACCTAGTTCCACCTGCAGATCATCACTTCATCTCCTCTGGTAACATGACTGTATCTATTAGGATGCCTTTGGCTGTAAAAAGTACCCAAAATGCATACTTCATTAGAGTTCAGGCCTCGCAGAGCAGCTGCCCCGGCAGTGGTAGTTACTGTATCGGTATTACTGTGAGTGGGTCTTTGGTCCTGTCCCTTTCTCAGATCCATACTGGTCTGCCTCCATGGACAAGATCACATCTGCAGGTGTCCAGGCATGAGACAAAAACCACACTAGTCATTTGAAGAAGGAAAGTTTAATATGAAGGAGTATTAACTAGTAAAGGGGGATTATCTGCTAAAGGAGGGAAAGAGATCTTAAAGAATATAGGAATAGCTGAATGGGGAATAGCAACTACCTCTAGGGATGAGGGAGAGGACCCAAGGAAGAAGCAAATTTAGGAGAGGGCCTCCCCGCAGCTCACAAGACTGAAATCCAGACCTCACTGATAGGGTGTGCTTATTCGGTGGTGTACTACATCTGGTTTGTACATGCTTACAAGAGCCAGTTCTGCACATCTCTTGCCAAACCTGCACTGACGTTGGTAATGTTGGGAGTATTCACACCATGGAAGGCAGTGAACACTACAGATCAGGGTTTTGTTTTTTTTCTCTTTTGGAACTAGTAACTAAATATTTGCCAACACAGACTGGCCGTGGCCCAGTGGGTGGTGACGTTACCTGAGGTGCTGCAGGCCAACGCAGGAAGCCACTGGTTGAGGCACCAGAGAATTCACCAGAGGATGGGTGCTGCACCATAAAAACAAGAAAGAAAAACTACCAGAATGAGAAAGAGAAGCCCCTAACTCTGTGCCCCTTCAGCACCCTTTTCTGGCATTGCACCAGCTGGCAAAGGGGGAAATGTTTACAGGTCCAGCTCCAGTATCATAAGCAGGGCAAAGGATGGTAGATTTGGCATCAGGAGACAGTAAGTTGCTAACTGGACCATGTTACAGGCTCAGTTCTACCTCAGACCTGCTGTCCTTTGTCTCCTCCTCTCTGTCTCCATATTTTCCTCCCAGATAGTAGCATAAATCACACTTACTTTATCTAGATCTCTACTTGCATGTCCCCTCTTCAAAGAAGCCTTCTCTAAGACACAAGTTTTGTTTCTCTCTCATATACGTGTCCAGAGGTAAACAGATGGTCAGCAAACTACAAGCCACAGGCCAAATGCAAAAATAGTTCATGGCCTGTTTTTTAATAGCACACAAGCTAAGAATGGTTTTTACGCTTTTTTTAAGTGTTGTAAAAAGCAGACAAAAGAGTAAGTGGCAGAGACTGTGCGGCCACAAAGCCTAAATCTGGCCTTCACAGAAACAGTTTGCTAAGCCCTGCTCAAAGGGGCAGCTCACTGTAGTTCACCTGATACTTGAGGGACACACGTCCTTTCTATCTGGCTCTTCCGTCTAGGCTAGAACATTTTTGTCTGCGTGGCTAACGCTGGCTCGTCGTCCTATCCATAGTCCAGCTCACAGGAAAAGCCAGGGAACAGTCACAAGGACAAGCAATTTCCTTTTCAGCAAGTGTCATGGAAAATGTGCCAAACTTTTGGTGAGAACTCAATTACACAGCCACATCTGTCTTCCAGGGAGGCTGGAAAACACCTCTAGCAGGATGGCCATGTGCCCTGTTAAACCTTATTAGGGAAAGGAGATAACAAATTGGGGAAGACAGTGAGCAGGGCTCCACCCCACAGCACATCCCACTTCGGCAACCTGGCCCTTCTGCTGACCAGGGAGGGAGCGCTCTGGTCCTTGAAAGAAGGCCAACAGGATCTGGGAAGCAGGGGGTGGGGACAAGAGGTCACAGATAGGGATTCGAGCTCTGGCCTTGGTGATTGTCACTCCAGAAAGAGCCATCAGGCTGGCTGCAGTGCCCTGCACTTGGCACTCTGAGAAGAGCTGAAACCAGAATAATATTTCATAGGCAAAATATTGACCTGAAACCACCTCTTTTTGTTAGTACAAAAGAAACTAGTCCAACAGAGGTTGTGTGTGCTTCATTTGATTGTTACAGGAAGTAGCTCCTTATCCTTGGGGGGACCCTGGGAGTTAAAGGGGCTGTCTTTCCGTCATATCTGCTCGTGTGTGTCAGTGTCTTGCCCACGTGTGCATTTTGGAGTTCACAGTTGGCAGGAGGTTCCCCCACCTGTGCAGCTGAATAAACAAGAACTTGTATAACAAGTCATTTCTACCTCGGAACAGGAGGAGACCAAGGAAGAAACAGACTGCTCCTGGTCCCAGGAAGCCGATGGGCAGCCTGGTGATGCCACATAAACACCCTTAATAGAGATTTCACAGCAAATCTGCTGCACTGGGTACTGGTTACCGGGTCCGGAGGAAGTGGGTACCCAGAACTTTGATGGCAGAGACCACTGGGGCTGGTAAGAGCTATGGACAAAGACTGTCCTCTGCCTAACAGGTACAGAGCTTGCTTCTTCTGCTACACATCTGAGGAAAGCTCTCCCATCAATTGAAAATGAAAGGTGCACGTGTGAGCAAGGGATGTATACACACCGAGAGAGAAAAAAGTTATGCTTATGCAAATTGTAGTCAATTCCTGGGATCATGAGGAAAGTCTTTTGATATAATGAAACCAAGGTTGTGGAATAATTGCAGTTAGAACGATTTCTTTTATAAGACCTTTAAGTTTCAGGTGAGTTCTTTTCCATGACATCTATTTCTTTGGCTCTACCAGGAAAACCTCAAAAGTAGGGAGGCAAGAAGCAAGACAGCCTTGCCTGGAAGGAAGATGTGGGCTGTTGGAAGAAGCTGCTGATGAGGAGACTTGCAGACTGAGCCAAGGAGTTGGGGCATTTGACCCATCAGGAGCCTCTCCCTGTCCCACTTCCTGTGCCAGGTCTCCCTTGCAGCATAGTCTTCAGGGGTGTGGCCACTGAGTAGGGCAGCCCCTTCAGAATTGCCCCTGAAAAGACAGAATGCCTGGGGCGTTGGGTGGGATGGAGAGGGTAAAACAGTTCTCTCCCAGAACATCTTAAAAGGGGTAGAGCATTTTCTGTTCTGTTCAGCAGATATTTGCTGAGCTGCAGTCTGCATTCCACAGTCCCCTGCCCCGGAGATGGCACACTCTGTCAGTTGGTGGAACCCATCTCAGCGGCAATGGTCAGTTTAGCAATGGTGTGTGGATTCTTGAAACAGGCAGCCAGCACAAATCCCACAATTGACTGGCTGTAATTACCTCGTGTACGAGTTTGCTAGGTTTGCCCAAACAAAATGCCAAAGACTGGGTGGCTGAAACAATAGACATGTATTTTCTCACAATTCTGGAAGCCAGAAGCCTGCGATCAAGGTGTCAGTAGAGTTGGTTTCCTCTAGGCCTCTCTCCTTGGCTTGTAGACAGCCACCCTCTCTCCCTGTGCCTTTGCATGCTGTTTCCTCTCTGCATGTTTAAGGCCTAATTTCCTCTTATATGGGCACCAGTCATACTGGATTAGGGCCCACCCTAAACTTCATTTTAACTTATTATCTCTTTGAAGACCCTATTTGCAAATACAGTTACATTCTGAGGCACTAGGGGTTAGGACTGCAATGTGAATTTGGTGGGGACACAGTTCAGGCGTGGATAACTCATTTAATCTGAGTCTGAGCTTTTTCCTCTATAACAAGGAAAAAATATTAATACTTGTCCATAGGTGGTTATGGAGATTAAATGCAGTAACAGCCCAGTGACGGGAACAGGTAAGTACCTAATAAATGTTAGCTTGTGTTAGTGATACGAAATTGTTGAAAGGCAGGAGTGTCCTCTGTCTGAACATTCCAGAATCTAAAAAGCCACCCAGGGAATGAGTTAAGTAGAGAAGGAAAAATATTTGATAACACCTCTTAGGTGACAGGTCCTCGACATGCCAGTTCCTATGAAAGCAGTTAGAAGAGAAAGAGAATTAATTAGTGCAGTGGGTGCTGTGGTGTGTTGCCCAGAGTCCCGTTCACAGCAGATGCTCATTCCCCCAACGGCCAGAAGCGCACCTGCTGACGGCTGTACTGCCCCCAAGAATTGCCCGAGCCTATAAGGAGATGCCTCCTCAAGTTTCTGTCCCTTCCCAAGAACGGCCCACATCTAATCCATGCAGTGGGGAGGTGGGGGAGAAAAAGGAGATGGGTTCAAAGGCCTGGCCACCTTCTGGGGGAGATATCTCTGCAAGGCCTTCGCAGACTTCTGTTGGTTTGATAGAGGCTTGTATTGCCGCTGCATCACCATTTGCCTTCTCCCTCTGCCCACCCGTGGCCCCTTTTCTCCACAGGTGTTCTCAAGAGTATTCCCCAGTAGACATCTTGCACATGCTCCATTTCAAAGCCTGTTTCCCAGGGATCTCAGATTGCCAAGTGAGGCAGCATCAAATAAGCAGAATAAAGAGATGTGAATAGGTGGGGGAGTGAAAATTGCCTGGACTTTAAATCATCATTTTGTAGAGAAGCCACAAATCCCTACATGCCCTGCTTCTCCTCTGTCATGCATCAATGCATGTGTAGATCTATACGTGCATTCTTTAGATTCCAAGTGCCTTACCATGAAGAAGTTCATGACCAAGTGGGAGGTGGAGGGACAAGTAAACCGGGATGGGCGGTACGATGGGATGCAGGTCCTGACAGGAAGCAGCTGTGGGAGCCCCAGTACAGCACTTAAGGATATGGAGGGGTTAGCAAAGAAGAGGTGGGGTGGGCTTCCAAGCAGAAGTGGCAGCACGCAGAAAGGCCAGGAAAGGTGAGGGAGCACTTTTTGGTGTATCTGTTGTATAGAACGCAAGGAACAGAGACGTTAAACAAGGCTGGAAAGATGAACTGAGGTTTAGCAGATAGCACAGGCCTTGCACGTCATGAAAAGGTTTTAAGAGCACTGGGGAGCTGAGCTGTTAATGGAGAGTGACACCATCTATTGTTAAGTTATGCATTCAGAAAGATCACTTAAGCTACAGCATGGACAGTTGAAAACACGTTTATAGGAGTCTATTGCAGTAACACAAGAGTAACCTCAAGATCATGTAAACTGAGGTAGTGGCATGGAGATGAAGAGGGGACAGACTGGAAGGACGTGAAGGGGGCAGAATCAGCGGGACTTTGGGTGGTGGACCTGACTGTGCCAGGCAGGAGCCATCCTCCTCTACCTCCTCAGACTTTAGTTCTGTTGATACTCCAAGGCGAATAATAATGCAAATGGCTCCAAGTGTCCCTCCCAAGAGCCTTAGGCTCCGTCCAGCACTCTACTCTTCAGGCCTTTCCCAGGTACCTGCTTTGGCACATGCCTGAGGGGGGCCTCCGCAGGTGCCAGACTCAGCTCTTGGATCCTGGTGGCAGAGTGGCAGCCCTGTGAACAGTGTGGGCCGTAAAATGGGGGATAAAGGAGGAGAGCCACAAGCCAGGAAGCGTGGGGTAGGCTGAGGCCTTGGGCTGTGGCAGAGGCTTGGGCTCAGGGCTCAGAGAGTCAGTCAGCCTAGGAGTCTTCTTTTCTCTTCTTCATCAGGTTCCTGAAAATTAATGAAGCAGCTTTTCAATCTCACCACTTAACTGAAGAACTAGGCTTTATGTTGCAATGTTACAGATGAAAGAAACTAAAGAGACTTGATAATTTGCCCATGATCACATAACATATAAGTGGCAGAGCCAGTATCTGAACCTAAGTATGATTTCAAACCCTGTGCTCATATAGCTCCCGGTTTTCTCAACAAAACTGCAGCGAAGAGGAAGGGTAAATGGGACTTTTTGTACGTTGAACTTGAAGGTGAGCCAAGGGGGAGCAAACTCACTGTTCTGGGCAGCACTGCTTCCCAGACAGGTGGGTGCTTGGCCCCAGAGACCTAGCTGCCTCCACTGCCCAGGAAGAATGCATAATTAAATTAATTCTGTCCCCCTAATTGCATAATGGAACAATGAGCAATGATGGCCTTTATTTTAAAAAGTGAATACAGCTTTAAAAGAAGACTGTCACCCACAAACTCAGCATAAACAAAAACATGATAGATCAAAGAACGAATCTGAATACATACATAGGACTTTTGCTTCTGGCCATGATGGAGGAACAGGGACTGGTTTTACCATTTAAGTAAACAACTAAGAAGCCAGACAAAATATGAAACAAAGATTTTCAGATATTGGACAGCAGGCAGTCCAGGACAGGGAGCCCTGAGAGAAGGGAAACAAATGAAGTGAGGTCTAGAATTGGCCCAGCTTACTGTTGAGAGAGTTCCCAGGATGCAGTACAGGGACAGTGAACCTAAACTGAGCCAGCAGACTCCCTGAGTTGAAGGCACAAAATTGAGAATTCAGAGAGGCCAAGGCAGAAGACAGTACCAGAGAAGACAGAGTTGAAGAGAAGGAGAGAGCTCTAGAGATCTGGAGGAAGTTCCCCTCAATTCTTCAGCACATTTGTGTGAGTCAACTGCCTTCAACCTTAAGGGAAGAACCTCTAGGAAGAAGCAGGTAGAAGTCTTCACCCAGCAACATAAATTTACAATGTCTTGCAACCAATCAAAATTAAACACATGCTAAAGAAATCTACAGATTCAATGCAATCCCTATCAAAATACCAATGGCATTCTTCAATGAACTAGAACAAACAGTTCTAAAATTCATGTGGAACCACAAAAGACCCAAATAGCCAAAGTAATCCTGAGAAGGAAGAACAAAGCTGGGGGGATTATGCTCCCCAACTTCAAGCTCTACTACAAAGCCACAGTAATCAAAACAATTTGGTACTGGCACAAGAACAAACCCATAGATTGATGGAACAGAATAGAGAGCCCAGATATAAACCCACACATATATGGCCATTAATATTAATATAAGATAAAGGAGCAATGAATATACTGGAGAAAAGACAGCCTCTTCAACATATGGGGTTGGCAAAACTGGACAGCTACATGTAAGTAAATGAAACTGGATTACTGTCTAACTCCAAACACAAAAGTAAACTTGAAATGGATCAAAGGCCTGAATATAAGTCATGAGACCATAAAACTCACAGAAAAAAACATAGACGGCCTGCAAAGTTTGTTACAAACAAGTAAAAATGAGCCTTCTCATCAGTGGTACTGCAGGACTCACACAAAGCCCTACGACGTGGGAAGGATGCCCAGGGGGCCGAAGGAGGGTGAGCTCGGGTCCTGGGGTTCACGGTGTGGGCCCATCCACAAGCCCTCAAGCTGCCTTCCTCCTTCCCAGCTCCGAGCTTGAGGAGAGGCAGGCACCAATGCTTCGCCTGCTGATGGGAGCACCCCAGCCTTTTCTCCTCTGCTCTGCAGCGCTGACCACTAGGTCGTTCAAGTCCCCAGCAGTCTCTTGGCGCTTAGCCTCCACACCCAGCACAGGTCGCAAGCAGTCATAGGCATTCAGCACGTGGTTGATGAATGTGCATGCACATGCGCTACTGAGGCTCCCTTCCTCAGGTTATCGCCAAAATCGACCCCACCCTTCCCACTGGGTTTATGGAGACTCCAGCTCCCTCCATTTTCAGGGGTTCATCCAGGCAGGTCGTTTTGACATAGCTTCATCCCAAAAGCTGAGGGATTTGATGAGGGAGAATCTTGTTTTTTTAAGGTAAAAGTTTGCTTTTAGGAAGGTACAGGACTATAGGGGTCCACGGATGGTTTCAGGTGGTCCATGAATTCCCCGAAATTACATGCACACTTTCCTAGGCAGAGCTTTCCTGGGTCTCAAAGATCTCTGACCTACAACCTAAGGAACCTGCCTTAGACCAGGAGTCACTTAGAAGAACACATAAAAAAATGAATCTCAGACAATTACAATAATAAATATCAACCCTGGAATCTTCCAGAATATCTTACATTGCTAATCATGAAACACATTATATACACAAAATATGTAACACTTGTACTGTTATGAAAGATACAAAACTCACCAAGCAAAGCAGATCAAGGACAGAGTGAAGTTTTGATGCAAAACCAGAAGCTAACAAAGTATGTTCCTGTACTTAGTAAGGGAGTGAAACTCACAGGGTGGGGAGAAAACTGGCATTTCTTAATAGAGTCATATTAAGACCACAATGAAACAATGCACTTTGGAATAATAAACATTAGAAATGCATCAGATCAGTATTATTGTAAACAAATATTTTATTTACCTAAAGTGTTAGCATACCAGTAAAATTGTTGGGAAGAAAATGTACACAGACATAGCTGCAAAATTATGAAGGGTATTTCTGGGTATTTAGGTAGGTCATTCAGATCATGAGGCCCGTTTTTTAAAAATTAGTCTAAAATTAAGAAAATTCATGTCTTTTGATAGAATTCTACTTGCACAAAATTATGACTACCAGTCTCAATTATGGTCAGATTTTGACTCCCCAGTAAACTGAGAGGGAGACAGGCAAACAAGGAAAAGAGAAATCTTCCTGAGATAACTGGGTGAGGTGGAGGACAGGGAATGAGGTTGCAGGATGTGTGCATAGTGTGTTTAGGTAGAGTTAACTTCACCAGAATTCCTCGAGAAAGCATACATAGTGAATATATAATGTATATTGTTTCATATTATATACATTATATATGAAGATTCTTCTTGGACTGAGATGTGAGACCTCACCTTTGAGAAAATGCCTGTCAGGTACAACAAAAGTTGGCCATTAAATTGCCTTCTAATGTTCCAATGAGTGGACTGCTAAAAGAAAAGGGCCTTTTCTTTTGCTGAGCAGTGCATTTAAGGTCACTGAGCTGGGGCCAGGATGGCAGGGATTGGCTGTCTGACAAGAAAAAAGGTGACCGAGCCCTGAAAGGGAAGACAAAGAGAAAAGCCTTCAGTGGTGCTTTGGCCAAGAAGGGACTTCTGAGAACAAAAGGTCTAATAAGATGTACAATGTGAACTCCTTTCTCCACCTGTTACCCAGCATCCTCAGTAAAGTCCCTATTCCTCATGGATGTTTGTGTGAGTAAATTCTTTGTTAAAGAGGTGCTGAGTTCTTTATCAGGGCTGGCAAGGGAGGTGAATGTAGAAGGAATACTGGGATGCAGGAATCCAAAGTTAAAAGGATAGGTGACACCTAGGTTTCCTGTGAGACGGATACAGTCTGGATATAGTTCAATTTGAATGCGAGCAAATAAGGGAATGAGAGCACCTGCACTTGTAACCACCCTAAGAGGTAAGTCAAAGAATTTCTCCTCCTAAGGGTCTAACTGCCAGAGGCAGTGTAGTCTGCTGTTTATGCATTCAGCCCTTTTCTCCAGCCAAGGGTTGGAACCTATGGGAACACACTGGGGGTATAAAATAAACCCACTACAAAGTTTGGCTATGACCAGTTATGTTTCCAAGGACATGATTTAAATCTATTACATTCAAACCCACGTAGTAATTAGTAACTAATACAAATAGTGCAAAGGGTTTCAAACACAGCAGCAATCAATCTGCTTATCCACAGCACAGGTAGCGGGTAAGAACACAGACCAGGGCTGGAGACTGGACTCTAGCATTTCCCAGCTGTGAAGTCATGGGTAAATTACTTAACATCCCCTTGCCTCTCTTCATCTTTTAGATTGGTGTAGGAGTACCCTCACCACTGATGGCTGTGCAACTCTGTAAATTAACTGAAAGGCATTCAGCTGAACATTTAAAACATTAATTTTATGGTATGTAAATTATACCTCAATCAAGCTGGGTTGAGTGCCCCTCGTAGAGACGCTGTGAAAATGAAGATGTAAACTGTCTGGCACTGTGCCTAGCACAAAATAACACTCAATAAATACTAGTTATTAGTGTAATAAAGAAGATATTAAATAATAGAACACTGAAGATAAAAAGTTAAGACTTTTTTTTTTCAGGAATTAAGGATTATGGGGCTGGTTAAAAATCCAAAGTTCATTTAGTTCAACTCCCCTCATTTTAAAGGTAAGAAAGTTACAGACCAGCAGGTGAAGGGCCTTATTCAAGGTCCAACTATAAGACCAGACCCTAGGCCTGCTGGATCCCCCTTAGTGCAATTGCCACTACTGTGAGGATGTGTTTCTTCAAAGAAGAAATAACACATAGGAGAAGACAGAAGACTCATGTAGAGGTGTTGAAGAAAGAGAATTCCAAGGCCAAGGCCAAACTGAGAAGAGGTCATCACATCCTGGCCTATCAGCCAGGGCCCCCAGCAGGGGGTCCAGGGCATGGGAGCTTAAGTCTGTGGCAAGGCTAGGCCCCTTGTCAGTCAGGTGAACTGGCTCCCCACTGTGGCCAGATGCCAGGTGACGTGAAGCTGCACAGTCCGCTCTGCTACTTCCTGACATGAGGTCTGTCAGCAGCAGCAGGAGCTGAGGCCAGAAGCGAATGCAGCAGAGCTCTTAGGAGCAGCCAGTCTGAGCAGCCAAGTAGGGAAGAGCTGCTAAAGGGCTGCTTCCCCGCTTGCTGGGCAATCTGGCCTTGTTTGTTTATCCCCCGGCCTTGCTAACCAGCCCCTCTGGATTCTGGAGGCCTTCTCTTCTAATCCTGTAAATTGCCTCTCAGTTTCCTCCATCAAAGTACCCTCTGCAGATGAATGAGGAAGCCTAGCAGGAGATGCGAATTGACCCAAGCTTCCCGCTTCATTACTGCTGCCATCTTCTAAAACTTGACTGCATGTTTGGAAGATTTTGAAGCTAATAAAAGCTTACTAAATTATTCCAGTACTATAGAGTAACCAAGAGAAAAAGGTGTGTCTTCCAGGCCATGACTCTCTAGCATTTCAGGGGACAACATTCAATGAGCCAGCTGTCATTCTTAGGAGGAAGTAGAATCATGGTCCTCCATTTTTCCTGAAGAGTAACAGTTTAGAGTAGATGGCTGGTACAGATCCCTAATGTACATGATCCACTAGGGGAGGGAGGGAGGGAAGGAAAAAGGGACAGAGAATTAAGGCCTGAAACAGCTTTTATGATTTAACATAGTATATTCAAACTTCTCAATGAATAGTTCATCAAAGTGCCTCATCCTTTTGAACCAACTGTTTAAATAAAAATCAATGGAAGGACAGACAAGGTCTCTCCATTCATTTGATCTGCAAACCTGGGGTGCACATTATGAAATTAGTGAGTCTGACTTCAGCTTCCCCACAGAAAGCTTTCCTATTCTGCAGGTCATTCCATACAGTGAACACTTTGATGTCGGAGGAGGTGAGAGCTCCGACTAAAGGTCTTCTGGCATTCTTGACACTCATAAGGTTTCTCTCCAGTGTGAATTCTCTGATGTATGATAAGCTGGGAATGCTGGCTGAATGTTTTCTCACACTCATTACATTCATAAGGTTTCTCTCCAATGTGAATTTTCTGGTGAAGCAGCAGCTCAGAGTTATCCCAAAAGGTTCTTGCACATTCATTACACTGGTGAGGTTTCTCTCCAGTATGAATTCTCTGGTGGACAATAAGATGAGAGGTCCGCCTAAAAGCCTTTCCACACTCAAAGCATTCATAGGGTTTCTCCCCAGTGTGAATTCTCTCATGTCTAAGAAGTTCAGAGTTCCCCCTAAAGGCCTTCCCACATTCCTTACATACATAGGGCTTCTCACCAGTATGGATTCTAATATGTCTAATGATCTCTGAGTTCTGACCAAAAGTTTTCCCACACTCATTACATTCATACGGTTTGTCCCCTGTATGAATTCTTTGATGCCGGATAAGCTCAGAACTCTGACCAAAACCTTTCCCACATTCATTACACAAATACGGTTTTTCCCCAGTATGAATTTTCTGGTGTCTGATAAGGCCTGAGCTATGCTTGAAGGCTTTGCCACACTCACTGCATTCATGGTATCTTTCTTCCGTATGAATTCTCTGATGCTGAATGAGCTGTGAGCTGACCCTGAAGGTCTTCCCACATTCATTACATTCATACGGTTTCTCTCCAGTGTGGATTCTCTGATGTAAAATAAGGGCTGAATTCTGACTGAAGGCTTTACCACATTCTTCACATTTATAAGGTCTCTCTCCAGTATGAATTCTATGATGGTGGATAAGATGTGAACTCTGAATGAAGGCCTTTCCACATTCATTACAAGCAAAGGGTTTCTCTCCAGCATGAATTCTCAGGTGCCTTCGAAGGCTTGAGTTAGTTCCAAATGTTTTCCCACACTCTTTGCATTCAAAGGGTTTCTCTCCACTATGAACTCTCATATGCTGGATGAGATGTGAGTTCTGATTAAAAGCTTTCCCACATTCTTTACATGTATGAGGCTTTTCTCCTACAGAACTTCTCTGTGTTTTGTTAGGTTCTAAATTTTCTATGAAGTTTTGGGCAGAGGTAGCAAATGCATGAACTGCCTCTGCTGTAGAACCTCCCTCCTGGAGGTTTGGACTGGGGCTGCAGATGCTCTCACTTCCATTATCTCCCTGGTCTTTCTCACTTGGTGATTTCTTAAAGACAATCAGCCCTGATGCAAAGTCTCTCTCCTGAGCAGACATCTGCTCCATAATCTCTTCTGTGTCCTCTCCTGAGGGCCTCTCCAACATGTCTTCACATACTGCTCCCAACTTTTGACCCTGGCAGAGCATCTTTGCAACTTTTTCTAATATCACGCCATGTGGCTCGGCTTCTTCAGAAATTTCTTCCTTGGGAATTACTTCCTTCTTCTCAGTCCCCATCTCACAATCTGAAATGAGAGAGGGTACAAATGTGAAGGCTACATCATATCGAAATGCAGCTAATGCTCATGGAGCATGGAGCTTTGATATGGATCTGATGGCACTCAAAAGCAGTGTTGGTATCTGGAAAAATGACAGGATAATGCTGAAAAAAGAGATTTAGGATTATGGTGTACATTGCTAAACAAATGGCTGACACTGACTGAAAAGACTAAGAGAAATTATCAGACAAAGGAAAAAAATAGGAACTGGATGGTAAGGAGTGATGATAAAAGTTCCACAATAGTAACAGTGAGTTGAAGTGGAACTTGAGGTGGGTAAGGAAAATATTTAGGGGAAATGGTGGCCATATTAATAGATGGGTATATGCAAAAGGTTGGGAGAAGGGGCAGAAATGAGGAATTAATAGAAATCTTGGGTTTATACAGGAAGTAACCACAAAATGAGTAGCAAGAGGAAATATCCTTAGTCCAGCGCTGTGGTACTCATCAACTCTACAAGTCAGGGGATTGTATACATAGGGGTCGCCATTTACAACACTACCCGGAGCAGAAGTAACTGTGGCTCCCTCACATTTGGATCAAGTAAGAGTCTAGCTTAACTTTCTCCTGACAATAAATTTTCTTTTTCCTACTGATTTGAAATGCTTCCTGTACCATAATCTAAATGTCCATATACATACATATTTGGGTTAATTTCTGGACTCCATCCAGTTCTATTGATCTATTTCTTCTTTAATACCAAACTGTTCAACCCACAGTTGTTTATTAAAATTTTTTTATATAATTTATTTTGGTATCATTAATCTACAATTACATGTGCAATATTATGGTTATTAAACTACCCCTTCATCAGGTCCCCCCCACCCACCCCATTACAGTCACTGTCCATCAGCGTAGTGAGATGCTATAGAATCACTACTTGTCTTCTCTGAGTTGTACAGCCCTCCCGTGCCCCCCCCCAACATTACATCTGCTAATCGTAATGCCCCTTTTTCCCTCTTATCCCTCCCTTCCCACCCATTTTCCCCAGTCCCTTTCCCTTTGGTAACTATTAGTCCGTTCTTGGGTTCTGTGAGTCTGCTGCTGTTTTGTTCCTTCAGTTTTTTTCTTTGTTCTTATACTCCACATATGAGTGAAATCATTTGATACTTGTCTTTTTCGGCTTGGCTTATTTCACTGAGCATAATACCCTCTAGCTCCATCCATGTTGTTCAAATGGTAGGATTTGTTTTCTTCTTATGGCTGAATAATATTCCATTGTGTATATATACCACATCTTCTTTATCCATTCATCTACTGATGGACACTTAGGTTGCTTCCATTTCTTGGCTATTGTAAATAGTGCTGCGATAAACATAGGGGTGCACGTCTTTTTCAAACTGGGCTGCTGCATTCTTATGGTTGAACTAATTTGCATTCCCACCAACAGTGTAGGAGGGTTCCCTTTTCTCCACATCCTCGCCAACATTTTTTGTTGTTTGTGTTTTGGATGTTGGCCATCCTCACTGGTGTGAGGTGATATCTCATTGTGGTTTTAATCTGCATTTCTCTGATGATTAGCGATGTGGAGCATCTGTTTTATTAAAATTTTTAATGTTAGAAAAAAGTTCTCTTCTTTTTCAAGATTTCCTGTCTATTCTCACATTTTTCTAAATAAAGTTTACTGTAATTTTTTAAAGTTCCAAATTTATCCTGATGTTTTTATATCCATCATATCTCTGTATGTCTTTTCTTTTACCAAGTTTTTCTGGTACATTCTACCTGGTTATTACTTACATATCTATCTTGTATATACATATATATGTTGTTGATTTTTACATAGTAGTTCTGTAATCAGCCCCTTTATAGAATTTCCTTAATACTTTTAGATCTTAAAGTCCATGATTTTTGTTTTGTAAAAGGCTGTGGCAATGATTTTGTCACCTCATGTCCCCAGTATCCATCCTTCCCTACCTCATCAGCAACAGAATAATGAATTTATTTGGTGTAGCAATGTTGGTAGCTAAAGAAATAAATTCCTCAGCTAAGCAGTTAGGTTTGGCCATTAAGACACAAATGAAAGCACATGGGACTTCTGGGCAGTCTTCTTAAGAGTGAGAGGAATGCATTTCTTCACCCTCTTCCATACTGTGATATTGGAGTGCCATCTTGGACCATGAGTATACCAACATACCCTACCACTGGACCAGAACTGGAAGAAACCTGAGTCTCTGATGACTCCATGAAGCTGCCACACCAGCTCTGGAGTGCCTGCCTCTTGAAGTCTTTATCTATGAGAGAAATAAGCTTTTGTCTTGCTTAAGTCATTATGGCCTTTTTATTTATGAAGCCAAGCCTATTCCTAACCAGTACAATGGCTAGGGACTTAGCTATCCACATCACAGAAGTGAGGTCCAAATACTGGGCTAATGAGCCTGGCCCTTGCTCAGACAGTAAGCAACCCAGAGCTAATACTGAAGTGGCCCTTTGCCTCGGGCACTGCACTTGTGCTCCACAGCAAATCTGAGGAATACAATCCTGCCATCAGTAAAAATGTTAATTATGGAAGGTGAACATGGAATAGCTTCTAAGCCAAGGAGTGATACAGTCCATGGTCAGATTAGCATTTCAGGTAGCTGTACACTAGTGGCCATTTAGTAGCTTACCTAGAAAGCAGTAGGCCTAGATGCAGGGAGATCAGTTAGAAGGTTGATGCAGTCATGAAGACAAAGGGTGATGAGATTTAACTTGAGCAACAGTAGTGGGAATGAAGAGGTAACAGACTGGAGAAATATTTAAGAGGTCAAATTCTGTAAGACTTTGTGTATGCCTGGATATAAGTGTAAGGAAGAGGGAGGAGTCAAAGATGATGCCCAGATCTCCATTTATTTGAGAAATGCTAAGTGGATGTATCATGGTGCCACTGGGGTTGGGAATCCTAGAGGAGCAGCAAGTTTAGGAGAGAAAGTGGTAGACGAGCTCTGTTTTGGACACGATAAGTTTCAAGATAAAGAGGTATCAAGGAATCAGTCAGAATATATTGATCTAAAGCTTATAGTGGTCAGGTCTAGAGATACAGATTTGAGAGTACTCAGCATAGATGGTAATGAGTATAGTGTGAGAACTGCCAGAGACCGAGGCCAGAAACCTAGAAAGCAAAATCAAACATTTAAGAGCGCTCCAGTTATCTTCCAGACCTACCTTTCCACCTTTCCTACCTTCCCTTCCTAGATCTCTCCACCTTTCTCTACTCTGCTCTGTCCCCAAAAGGCAGGTGGCTGGAAGTTGAGAGAAGAGAAAGGTCAGGACATAAATTCTCCCAGTTCCTTCCTGTGAGGTCACCTTGGGCTGGTGGTGTCCCTCAATTAAAGGTCATTACTCCTCTCAAGTTTAACCTACCCAATCCTCTCACTGTTCGGGCTCCAGTAACTTCTCATACCTCTTGTCTATTTAGGCCTGGGCTGGTGACCACTTCACTGTTGCCAACCCCAGGTTCCTCAACAGCCTACCCTCATCTATATATATTGGCCTTTTTGCAAATAAACCTTCCTCAAATCATCCTAATTTGAGTGAGTTGTTTCCTGTTTGGACCCTAATAACAAAGGGAAGGGTGGAGGGAGAGAAGCCTGTCAGTGAAAGAAAGAATAGTTAGTGAAGTAGAGGAAACACCAGAATGCAGGGTCACAGAAGCCACCCCAGGGTGATGGCAGAGGGAATTAAAGTGTCACGTGCAACTGACAGATTCAGTAGGGTAAGAACTGGAAAGTGTTCATGGAGACGACTAGGTGATCACAGGTGATCCATGAGAACAAGCTCAGTGGAAAGACAGAAGCAGAAGACCAAGATGGGCAGTAGTGTGAAAGGTCAAAGGATTTTTCTCTGATGGTAGAGATTTGAACGTGTTTCTATTGGCAGGCATGGTGCCAGGACAGAAACAGGGGTTAAGAGGGAAGACAAAATGAGATTACTGAAGAAATGAAGAGCCAGAGGCAACAGAAACTGGGGTCAAGTGGTGAGGGAAAGGCAAAGTGGTGATTTGGGGTGACTGCCCTTCTCTGTGCCCAGCCTCCAGTCACCAACCATCCTACCCCAGGGCCTCTCTAGGCATCCATCAGGGCAGCCCTGGTAGCAACGCTCTCTCCTGACACCTGGGAGGAACCTGATCTCCTACTGGAAGCCTGAAGCCTTGCAAGCTCTCGGTGCTACCCCTCAAAATGACCTGGAATCTTCTTCAATTGCCCTTCCCAGAATCTTCTCTAATTTTCCCACAAAGTAAAGGTAGACAACCAAAAAATGAATTTTTGCTGAAATTTCTGAAAAAGATAGAGAATATATATAATTCTAAGGACCCACTGCAGAGAATTAGCTGTCTTCTTCATCCATGGTACCATTTGAATTGGGACGTGCTGTTTTAAAAAGTTTGCCTCTAATAGTCAGCCAAGAGCAAGCAAGTTCCACAAGCTGGTATTTCAGTCTCTTCTATGTCCAACCCCTTCTCTGGCCTTTCCTTTTACCCTCATCTCTCCTGTAGTTACTCGTTTTCATCATCTAGCTGTTTACAAGGTCAGCACTCATGGAACCTGGATCTGCACCATACCATAGGGACAATCACATGGTCACAGTAAAACAAGACCTCAGTTTCAAGACCTGGTTCAAAATTCAAATGCAGAGTGTTTCTCAACTAAATTTGGCCCCCTCTGACCATTCTTTTACTTTGCATTCTGCCAGTGACACAATATTAATGTCACCTGTTAAATATTGCGTTATAGGTATCTTCCCACCTACAAATCAGAGCCAATTTCCATTTGGTTGATTTTCCTAGAGGCACAGCCACACTTTAGACATCATCTTCACAAGGAAACACTCCACTACTCATAGCCTGCACCTAAATTTCCAAACATAATTTCCTATCTTTCCGTTTCTCACTTCTTCATTTTCCTAAATGTGAAATTAGCTATTTCTGGAAAGAGATAAGGAGGTGCCACCTGAGGAGGAGGCTGACCACTCTTGGTCCTCGGTGTGGAGGGTGACAAGCAGATCTTTATTGGGTCCCATAGCTCAGAACAGGGTCTTCAACTCTGCAGACCTGGGTTTCTCTTTTTTTCAATGCACCTGAGGAGAGCAGGCTCAGAAAGCCTCATTCACAAAATATGGATGCATAAACCAGATACCCACCTATTAATTAACAAGGAGAAATTATCTAAAAACCAAAACAAATGAACACACACACACAGATGGACTCAGAGAAAACAAACTGGTGGTGCTGGGGGGGTGGGGGAAAAATGGACAAAATAGGTGAAGAAGATTGACAGGTATATACTTCCAATTATAAAATAAATGTCACGGACAAGTAATGACTCTATAGCATCTTACCATGCTGATAGACAGTGACTGCAATGGGGTGGGCAGGGGAGACTTGAAAATATGAATGAATGTTGAAACCACAATGTTGTTCATGTGAAACCTTCATAACATTATCAATGACACCTTGATTAAAAAAAATTAATGTCACAGGGACAAAAAGTACAGCATAGGGAATATAATCAATGATATTGTCATAACTTTGTATGGTGATTACACTTACCGTGGTGGGCATTTCATAATGTACATAAATTGCTGAATCACTATGTTGTACACATGAAATTAATATAATATTGTATGTCAACTACAAATTAAAAATAAGATTTTTTTTAATGAGAAACTTCAAAAGGACCACATTGCCTAGATGAAAATCTATATGGAAAGCCACATAAAACCCTGAAAATTGTTTAACAGACTTGCAGTCATAGCAGGAATTTTCTTTTTTTTAATGAATGATTCTTAAATAATGACTCTTGGCCTGGAACTAGGCTAGAGGCATAAGAATCAAGTGGGAAATTTGTTTAAAATACTAATTTCCAGGTCCCACCTCAGACCTCTCAGAATCAGAATCTCCAGGGGTGGGCCAAGGGATCTGTATTTTAACAAGTGCGCTAAGCGATTCTGCCACCCCACCAAGCCTAGAAACCACTGTGTTAGACTGTCTTAGTGACAGGAGTTATCCCACTACCAATCTGGTGCATCCTCTCTACCCAAGGTATGGCCCACCAAGATGAACACACGTGTAAAGCAGCAAGATTACAGACACATTGTCAGTTCTTGCTCTGATTTCTCTTTTACAACTCTCTATCTTGAATACCTCTCTCCTACCCTAAAATTCTGAGAGCAGACAGGGCAGATATAGTACGATTGACTAGATCCACTTTTCTAAGTTAAAAATCACATTTCTATTACACTTATCAGACTATCCCCACTTGGTGTGGCTGGACCTGAATTTGCCCAAACTGCCTAAATCAGAGTATACAACAATCTCTTGGGATAGCTGTATCATTTAATCCTTTGAATTTATCTGCCAAAATCATATCGCAATTTGTAGTTAAAAAAATATTACTAAATAAACTATCAGTTGATGGTCAGATTAGGTCTTTTTAAAATTTTTGTTGAAAGCAAAGACTGGGACTCCAGTTACAAAATTCCCAAGAATCATTTACTTCCTCAACAAATCCTCCCTTCGTGTGACACTCCAGGGGCTTTTCCCCAAAATGATAAAAGCAAAATTAAGGAAGGCATGGGTGACAGGTCTTTCTTTTGTAAAGGAGGAAAAGAGCAACTGTGAAAGAGGAGGTGAGAAAAAAGAAAGCTGGAGGCCACAGGCCCACTCTCAAGCAGACAAGGTACAAACTAAGTCAAGGATCTAGAAAGTGATTCTCATGCAACAATCCATATGCCCAAAGATGTTTCAGAAAGCATTTGTGTACCCTCTTGGGTCAGAGGCTACTGCACTGGCATTCTGGGTAGAGAACAGAGTGAGCAAAGCCTCAGAAGCCCGGAAGCAGAGGAGTAAGAAAAGGAACAGAAAGAACATTGTAGCATATGCAGAGCTGGGGCAGATAAAGGATGAGAGAAGTGAGGATACTCTGACACGTTGATGTAGAGGGATGAGGAGTGCTCACGAAGTGCTGTGTGCTAAGCAATGCACCGACATTATCTTGTTAAAGCCCCACAAACTCTTTATGAGACAAGTATGCTGGAGAGCATCAGGAAGGAGGAACCATCAGCATGTTTTTGACAAGGCCCAGAGCAGGTTGGGAATCTGGGGGTATGTGTGGTGGAAGAACGGTGGAGTGAGGGACTTGGGGACATTAGCCAGGATACAGCTGAGCTGGCTGAGAGAGACAGGGAGGCAAATGAAGTCAGGGGAAAGAAGGGGGAGGGTGATGCTAACCAGTGGAGATTACGGAGAGGGTGAAGAATGTGGTGAGCACATGAAACCAGTGACAGGCATTCTGGAAACTGGCAAGGGGGTTCATTTTGAATGTTGAAAATACACCAAATCTCCTTTTCAACTATTCAAATTTATGATGAAAAAAATGATGAAATGGTTTGGATGTCAACTTACAAATATGTAAGGGGGAAGGGGCATTACGATTAGCACACACATAATGTAGGAGGGGGCACAGGGAAGGCAGTATAGCACAGAGAAGACACATAGTGATTCTACAGCATCTTACTATGATAGACAGTGACTGTAATGGGGTATGTGGTGGGGACTTGATAATGGGGGAAATCTAGTAACCACAATGTTGCTCATGTAATTGTATATTAATGATACCAAAAAATACATACATACATATATATATATATATATAAGGGGAGGCAAAACTTTTCAAGTTGTTTTGTGGGATATTTGAGCAAATGTTTCCAGTAGCCTTGCTCTCCTTGCAGAATATCTGACCTCACCTAAGATCTCCAGGAATGAGCCCCGACTGAGGTACCTAGTCAAATTAACACCATTCCCCTGGAAGTGACTATTCCAAACAGCAGGGATTGGTTCAGGAATGGACATATGCCTTCATCTGGGTTGAAGATATTCTGAGGAAGTTTGCTGGGAGATTCTGGGAAGAGTTTCCTGTCATCCTGAGAGAGCCACAGAAGAGACTTCAATATGTCATTACCTGGAACTGCTATTGCCATTTCAATACCAGCTTGTGAATGAAGGCAGGTAGAGCTAAGAAAATCAAAGGGAAGAATACAACTTCTCAGGCTCAAAAAGACAGATGCACCCTTATGTTTATCGCAGCACTTTTTACAATAGCCAAGATATGGAAGCAACCTAAATGTCCATGGGTAGATGAATGGATAAAGAGGTGGTACATATACACAATGGAATATTATTCAGCCATAAGAAAGAAACAAATCCTACCATTTGCAACAACATGGATCGAGCTGGAGGATATTATGCTCAGTGAAAATAAGCCAGGTGGAGAAAGACAAGTGCCAAATGATTTCCCTCATTTGCGGAGTACAACGACGAAGCAAAACTGAAGGAACAAAATAGCAGCAGACTCACAGACCCCAAGAAAGGGTTACCAAAGGGAAGGGGTGTGGGAGGGTGGGTGGGGCGGGAGGGAGAAGGGGATTGAGGGGTATTATGTTTGGTACACATGGTGTGGGGGGTCACGGGGAAAACAGTGTAGCACAGAGAAGGCAAACAGTGAATCTGTGGCATCTTACTACACTGAAGGACAGTGACTGCATTGGGGTATGGGTGGGGACTTGATAATATGGGTAAATGTAGTAACCACATTGCTTTTTCACGTGAAACCTTCATAAGAGTGTATATCAATAATACCTTAATAAAAAAAATTTTTTTTAAGAAAAAAGAAAATCAAAGGGAAATGGAACCAGAGCCATCAGATTGTCAGTCCTGAAACCACTTTACTTTACCTCTTGACTTCCAATTACACACGTGTGTATTTTTAAGCCAGCTTGTGTTGCAGTCTGTTACTTACAGAGAAAAGCATCTTAACTGATAAACTTTCTCTTACCTTCTGAAAGGCCAGATCCTACCAGAAACTCAGTATCTAGTACAAGGATCACTTTCTCCCCAAAGTCTTCACTAACACCTGCCGGAAGAAGGTTCTCTTTTGTCCTGTGAACCAGCATTTCACTCACTTCTTTCTTCGTACTATAGTTATCATGATGCTTTCTGTTCACGGCTCCCCAAGGCCTACAGAATAAAAACTTCTTCGTACAGCTCAAAATGCCCTCCTGGTCAGGCCCCCGTTTCCCTTTCCATCTCCCACATTCTCCAATGGCTGCTGGAAGCTGCAGTCATGCCCACGATCCTGCAATTCAAACACTTCGTGTTCTGTAAAGCTTCTTTGCGTTTGAGTACAAGTTATTCCCACTTCCTGGAATACTAGTAGCCCCTTTGTGCACTTAATGCACATCCACAGGTGTCAGCTCAAGTACAGGCAATCCCCTCCCGTTTTCTTCCCTGCCTCTAAGACCATCTTTTAACAGTTACCTCATTGTATGTCTGCTTGCTCTAGACGGTGAGACAGGATGTTCTATTCATCTTGTATTCCCAGTGCCTAGCACATTTTGGGTACTTGATAAATATTTGTTAAGTGAACTTTTTAAAATGTTTTATTCAATGATTCCTTGACAGCCTTGAAGACTAACTGGGTATCTCATTCATTTTTTGTATCTAAAGAGATACATTTTGTATCTAAAGAGACTCACTTTGTATCTAGAATGGTGTCTGACACATAGCTGACATCAACAGTTGTTTGTAAAAATAAGTTCTTTGTCCCAACCTGGATGATATTTAATTTAAAGTCCTGCTACCCTCCTTTCCTCTGTCCTCCCCTGGTCCCCACACTCAAGGAGGTTCATTAACTGTGCTCTCCGATCTGTCTCCTTTCCATAACTAACCCTCAGGAGCCCATATCCTGTCTGCAGGCACAAGGCACAATCCGCCAGGGGGTCCTTAAGTTTTTGACACTGCCAGCCATTTCGTCCCCGCAGTTTACTTGGGATGTAATGCGTGAGAAAACCGCAGCTCCCATCGGCCCCCACGTCGGGACCAAGTAACGGGTGTCCCTGACAGGCACGGAAACAGAGCGGGGATGGACCCCCGCAGTGTCCCGGCCCCACACCCTCTGCGTGCAGGTGGGGAAATGGAGGCCCGAGGAGGGGGTGGACCATAACGTCCAAGGTCACACAGCGAACCCGGGTCAGGAACGGGCCTACACGCTGGGTTTCTGCTCGGCTCTCGGGCCGGTCAGTCGGGAGCCCGGCGCCCTCCTCCCCCCGCCGTGACGGAATGAGGTCTCACCGCAGGCCGCTCCCGCCCCACGCTCACTCCGCTTGGGCTCCCGGGGCTGCTCAGCCCGCTCGCACAGAACCTGCCGCTGTTGTCTTGGTTTCACCGGCCGTGGACTTCGGCCACTTCCACTTCCGGCCGCGCTCCAGCCAATCAGCGCGCGCCGCGCTCCGCCGGAGGGCAGGTGGTCTGACGCCCGCGCCTTCCTCGCCTCTTCAGCCTTGCTTTTCGCTCGTTCTCGCCTTACCCGAGCCCCTTCTTTCCGCTGCCTGCCAAGTCAGCATCCTGGAGTGGTCCGGTGCACTGGGCGATATCCACTGCAGCTCTAGAATCACTGATGAGCTGTGTCCTCCGCGTTTCCTAGAACGGCCCCAGGGATGCACTTCCGTCCTGTGACCGGCCGCTCTGCGCGCTAGTGTCGCTCACCGAGCATAGATCTAGGCTTGAGGTGAGAGATGGCTCCTCTTTCTCGCTGGAAGTGATTGCATGGGCCCCTTAACACCCCCAACCCTCACTCCATCCTGAGTTCTATGAGTACAGTAAACACTGACCCCTAGATTCTAGGAATAGAGTGGTCATCTTCTGAGGGTGAAGAGAGACCTGCTCAGAGGTCAAAGAGTCTTTACTTGAGGGAATGATATTTGGGCTGAAATCTGAAGGTTGAGTGGGAATTACCCAGCTTAAGAAAGTGAGGAAGAGAGGTTGAAGCCCTGGGAACAGCGCTCTACGCTAGCGTCCTTATCTCTTGGGCAAGCACAGCCCGTCTCACCTCAGAACCTTTGTACTTCCTACTTCCTTTGCACAACAAGCAAACTTACTCAGGTCTCAGTTCAAAGGTAGCGTTAGAGAGCCTTCCACCCTATCTAATGTGGTCTCAAAGGACACCACCCCTCCCAAATATCAAGTACAAGGAAGGGCTGTGATTGCCTGTTTGGCGCTCACTCCTGGACCAGTCATTATATTCAAAGGGATAGCAGGATTAGCCAAGTCTGAGCCATCGGTCTGCCCAGCTGGGGAGGCAGAGCTTCAGTGTTTGCCTCTCCATAATCCTGTAGGATAGGGAAGGGAGTGACTACTCTCAGAAAGGGATATTGTATATACATTCAGTGCACAAGCTATCAGAAAACTCTCTTGAGTTCATCGCTGGAATTAGGCCCTAGACCCTAGGGTCCATCACTTTAGCCACTCTCACACCAATATTCTTTACTCCTTTGCCTTACTGTTTGCAACTTCCTGGGAAGTTTGTTAACCCTACTGGGGAAAATAGTTTTGGAGAAGAGTCCCCAAATAAATGTATAGTTTCTACTTCACAGAGGTTTTTCACTGCTGCCCAAAAATAATTTTCTGTTTCCCTAGTCAGCTTCTCTAGCACTTTCCACTGTTGCTAGTTCAGCGTTCTTCATTCTGCTCAACCTTTATCTAAGTCATGATTCACCATCATTGCCAGCATCATCTATCCCAAGGAAGGATGCCCAGACTGCAAGAGTGCCTCAGAATCAAAGGTGGGAGACACTTGGTTCTACTGACTTTTACCAGTTCACTTGCATTAACGGGCATCTTCCTCAAGAACCTACATCAGTGATTCTCAACGTTGGCTGCACATTAGAATCACTGGGGTTCTTTAAAAATATTAATGTCTGGTGCCACCCATAGCAGAGTCTGTTGAAATTTATCTGAGATGTGATCTGGGCACTTTCTGTGTGTTTTTGTTTTTTAGCTTTGCAAGGGAGCCTAACATATAGCCAACAAGCTGAAAAACAGTTGGCTTAGGTCAATGATTCTCAAGCATGGTCTTTGAATAGGAGCATCAGTATTGCCTGGGAACTTAGAAATGCAGATTCTCAGGCCCCACCCACAGATCTGAATCAGAAATTCTGGGATTAGGACTGAGAAAGCTGTGTTTTAACAAGCCCTTTGTGGGGGGCTGCTGCACCCTAAAGTCTGGGTATCACTGGCCCAAACACTGGTGATTGGATCAGCCCTTGGATGTGGGTGAGACATGAAAAGGGTATGTTACGTCCTCCTGGCTTTATTACAGAAGCCAATTTAAGGGCCACCTGGAATAGGAATGTAAGGGAAGGACACCAAGGTATGTGGCCCATAGACAGCATTCCCATTTCCATGTGTATGAGGATGTGGGTAGGGGGTGTTTCAGAGCCTCCTAACAGGCTCAGGACTTGCATAGAATTGAACTGTATAGGTGAGTATGAGCAGTTCTTCTCCTCTTGAAAAAATGGCAGGAGGAACCTTAGCTACCCTCCAGAATCCACACAGGGACGGGTACATGGAAAGTAAAAAAGTGTACTGTTCTGCTGTCTGTGGGAGATGTGAGAAGGAGGACTACCAGTACTGGCTGCTCCTTTCTTATACTTTAAACAATGTCATCTCTCGAATTAGCTTACAATTCTGACTGGATCTAGCGCTGATCATAATTATATTTTCAGTTGTCTGTGGACCACATTACCAAACTGTCAGTACTACCACTCGATGTCCTCTCAGACTTTAAATAACACTAAGTGTAAGCCATTGAGAAGATTCTGGAAGAAATTACCAAAAACACCTACCTTGCAAACCAGGTCTTTCCAACGCTCTTCTCCCACAGACATAAAACCTTGGGCTGGGGATATGATCTAACAGAAGGACGCTGGCTTGGATAGCTTTCTCTTCCCATAAACTCTTCCCATCTCTCACTTACACTTCTTAAATCAGTTACCTCCTTCCTTAATCCTGCCTTCCTTTCCTTCTTTCAACAAGGCTAACCCCACAGTATATCCCACACACCCAAAATCTCACTCGGCATGACACAAATGCATCTTGCCCTGTGTGACTTAACCATTTCCTATGAACATACCTTTCACCCCATATAGATAGAGTGTTCCTTGAGAGCCAGGACTGTGCAGTGAGCCCAGAGTAACCAGTTCTGCGCCAGACCCAGCAAGGGCATGTTTTCACTGTGCCAGGAAAGCAGCTCCTTCTTGAGCAAGTTCCCCTAAGAAGTGCCTTCAGGGTGCTGGAAGGTCTGTGTCACTCTCAGGTGAAACCACAGCCCTGTTTCCAGAGGATAAAATCAGCAGCATATGGGGACCTCAGCCTCTCACTAAATGCTCCATGGTGTTGCATCAATTCCCAGGGAAGAGGTAAAAGAAGCACCTTCCCCAAACTGAGAGGGCCCTGACCCGCCAAAGTATGACCCGGGTAAACCCAGCTCAGTAAGTAAACATTATGAGGGGTTATACAGAGCAGTGGACAGCATTCAAACAGCACGTTAGCATCCCATCCCCACCCTGCTAGCTAAGCTTTTATGGTAAAACGGTGGAGAACTGATGTGCAGGGGAATGATCACAGGTATGCTTCCACTGTGCTGGGAAACAACACATATGGGTGGGTCATTTTCCCTTATTTCAGTATTTTCTTGGCTACTGGATGCTTTTGCATTCCTTAGGCCTTACATAGGGTCGTGAGGAATAGGGAGGGACTCCTCCTGTTTATAAGAAGGAATGTAACCCTGCAGCTTGACCTAACACGGCCGCTTAACACAAGATGGCTTCACATTGGTCAAGTTCTCAGAGGACTGTCTACACTCCACATGGCTTGTGCCAGGTGGAGAGGCAGAGAAGAGAAGGCTGCCCTGCTAGAAGGCTCAGTGCTGGGCTTTGAGATACGTGAGCGGGGACGAGACAGCAGCAGAATGTTCAAGTGACCAGACGACAAAGCGGAAGGAAGCCACACCCAACATCTGAGGCTCCTCCCCAGGGCTCTAGCGCCTTCACAAGGTCAGCAGAATAATCAGCTGCTACCGCAGCCAAGATACCCCTGAGCCATAATAGTGCTTTTGCCCACCATGCCCCAAATCTGCCTTCAAGCCCCTCTCGTGGCAACGCTCTGGGCAACCACTATTAATTAGTCTGAATTCACATATGAGAAGAAGCTATTTGCCATCCCAGGGACAAGGCAGTCCTATGTGACTATTTCTGAGGCTCTATTTTGAGAAGATAACTTGGGAGGAAAATTAAATTTCCATATAGTATCTGGGGTCAGAGAACCAAAATGTAACCACCAGCTGGCTGGTTAATGAGGCTGGTTGATCTTGATGACTGGGGATGTTAAGATGAGGAGGATTCTCATGTGAAATTGGGATGAAGTCTGTGGGCAACCAGTGCCAGGGGCTGATGTTTGCAGGTAGTTTGAATCCATCTTGGTTTCTCTTCCTCTTCTTTCTTGTCTCACTGGACACACCTTCTAAGCTCTACCTAGTATTTTATTTTTGGATAGGGTCACCCCAGATAAGAAATGATCAGTTCTGTAAAGTTATACATTCTAGATGGGCAAGCTAAACTCTTTCTACTCATGACTGAGTGTGGAATTTGACCTGCAGTGCTGGACCCAAGGGGGAACTCACTGATCTAGGTGGTGTCTTAGGTGCCAAGATATTGGAAGAACCTGGGGCCATTTCCAGCATTGGTGGGCAATTAAAAGTAAGCAGAGCTCACAAAGGGAAAAAAACAGCTTCATCAGTGGAGGAAAAGGACAAACATCTCCAAACTGGGCAAGTTGGTCACACCTCCCACCATCCTAGTAAATACTGCTTAATATGGGATGAGCGTTTTCAGGATGAGGTGAGATACAGACTGAACTGGAGGAGACTGGGCATCATGGAAAGGGATATAAATGATTATATTAGGTCTAGGTCTTGTCAAAATCAGGGGGACTTCCTTCTCTTGATGAGGCCTGAATGTTAATTACAACACAGTGGACATTTCGACCCTGTCAGAGAATAGTCAGGGACCATTCCTTCACTTTTAGAACAACACGCTCAAGGCAGCGACATTCAGGATTCAGCTAGGGCTCTTGTTCTTCCAGCCCTCAGCTGGTGTGATTAGCCGTCCACCCTAACACCATCCAAAAGATGAATTATTTCTCATATCGTGAGATGTGGAACTTTACCTTACAGGGAGAAGACTCAGTGAGTTTTGCCCCAAACCAGGCATCTGTTTCAAAGGGGAAAGTGTTCTGACTTCTCCTAGCATACATAATCAACAGAAAAGACATCCAATCAAAACTCCATGACCTTATCTGAAGCAGACTGAATGGGCAGATCCTTTTCTGTTCTCTGGTAGCAATATTAAACAACAATATGGCATAATTTTAGGACCAAAGAACCCCAGGCTGCTCTGTAAACCAGGTATTTTAGAATTTTCGGAGGTGAGACTTGAGCGACAGGGATGCTCCCCAGCTGAATCCAAGGTGCCCCAATGTTAAGACCCCTCCCCCATCCCCGTTACTATTGAAGGGCCACCTGGTGCTGGGACCCCATGACTTCTTGAGAGTTCAGACAGGTGTACACACGTGGGTGAAAGTGGCATTCTGATAGGAAGGAGAGAAACGTCCCCTCTAAAGAGTTAAGGACCAGCTCCTGCTATTGCAGAGTGGTGAAAAAAACACCGGAGTAAACATCACAGGACCTGGATTCTGGTCCTACCTTTGCCGTTTACTATTCCTGGGGCCTTACCAAAGTTGCTTAACCTCTTAGTTCCCTTATCTCAGAATGGGAATAATCTGGTGTGCCACACCTGCCCCTGATATGCCTGACATAAAAACCACCAAGTACAGAATTTGCCAGCTTTAGGCAAGAACGAGTTTCTGAGGATGTCACATAACTTAAGATGATATCCCCAATAGGAGTAATGATGAACAGGGCTGGCATCATCACATGCCTTATAACCTACAGTCAATGAATATATTTTGCTTTAAAGCTGTGTTTATTATCTCTATGATTTCACAGGGTGCTCTCTCCTAAATTTATAGGGCCAATAGCACTGCAGTTGGGGAAACTTTACTGTGAAGTTTAATTACAACTTACTTCCCTTTTAAAGCAATTATTTCTAACATGCATTCTTCAATGCTAACAGCACCATCACTTAATAAGTACAAGAACGCTATTATATAACATTAAAAAAGCATTCAAAATTATAGCAGTATGTTTTTGCCATCTTTCTGATCCTTTATTTATTTTAAATAAACCTTTAACTGTAGAACCGTTTTAGATTGATAGAAAGATTACAGAGGCAATACAGAGAGTCCCTTAGACCTCCACTCTTAATTTCCCCTATTAACATCTTATGCTGGTTAATGAATCAATTGACATGTTATTAACTGAGGTCCACAGTTTATCCAGATTTCCTCAGTTCTAACCTAATGTACTTCTCTCATTCAAGGATCCCATCCAGAAGAGCACATCACATTCATAGTCACGTCTCTTTAGGCGTTTCTTGGCTGTGACATGACAGTACTTTTAAAAATAACAGCGCAAATCACAGCACCGCCACAGGAGGTGCAGAAGCAAATCAGAACAACTGCCAGGTTCTCGTGATGCTCACAAAGGAGGCAGGCATCTGTTTACCAGCTAACGAGGCATTAGTGCGAACAGCACAATTCCCTCACGAGCTTTCACATTTCAATTCTTGACATTTTGTTTTAATTGGAGTGGATTGGCTTTATTTCACATTTTGTGTATGAAATGAATGTTATACCACATCCTTTCAAACTGCTCAGCATCTCATGAGATGCGGCCTGCAACACCACACAAATAGAAGGTGGATCCCCCAGGCGAGCAGCAGATTCCAGGTTCTGGGGCCGACCTCAGGAGACTGATTTAGAAAGAAGGTCCAGGGTGGGGGCAGAGCTATCTATATTTTAATCCCCAGGTGATTCGGATGTATTAGGGCACCACTAAATCTAAAACCACCTCAACCCTGAGGAGTAAGCTTGTCATTTTAAATTCAGTATCCAAGTAACATAGCCAGCCTGGATGCTGAAATTCACACTCAAGAGAATTAATGATGAATATTTCAGTAAACCTACACACAGGAGGTGCTCCTAAATTCCGTTTTTAAGTTATTGTAACCTGAAATACATTTATTTACCCTTGGAACATTCTTATGAATATCGTATGAATTCTAACAACCCCAAAAATGTATTTATCTGAGAGCACAAGCGAAAGAGCATACCCTTGCAATGAGCAATATAAAACAACACAGTGGCCAAAAAAAAAAAGAGGGGAGAGGACGGGGGGAGAAATAAAAAATAGTATTTTATTTATTTTGAGGGCTGATGTTGAGAAGATAGAATAAAAGAAAATAAGGGGGCAGATGGAGTTATTGAGAGAACCATCTGAATTCTTTTGGGAGTTCTAAAGCTTGTTAGACCCATTTTTACCCCGAATCCAAGGCTGCCTTTTCTCTTCAGGTTCTCTCATAGGCTTCCCACCAAAGATAGCAGTAGGTTAGATTTCCCCAAATCTCTGTCTAGGTATACCTTAGAACTACCAAGGAGGCTTAAAATAAAAAATCCATGTCCTTGTGTGTTAGTCCACTAGGGGAGCCAAAACAAAGCACCACAGACAGGGTGGCTTCAACAACAGAAATTCAGTTTCTCATAATTCCAGAGGCTGGAAGGCCAAGACCAAAGTGTCAGCAGGCTGGCCTCCCTAGGCCGCTCTCCTTGCCTTGCAGATGGCCGCCCTCTCGCTACATCTTCAGATGGCCCTTTCTCTATGCAGGTGCATCCCTGGGGTCCCTTCTTCTAAGGACACTAGTGATATCGGAGTAGGACCCCCACCCTTATAACCTCATTTAGCCTTAGTTACCTCCTTAAAGGCCCTGTCTCCCAATGCTGACACACTGGACGTTAGGACTTCAGCATATGGATTTGGGTAAGACACAGTTCCGTTCATAGCACCATACATTACCCCAGGTCCATTAAATTAAAACTGGGGGAGGGAGGACGGACAAGCACTGATGCTTTCAAAACAGCTTTGCAGGCCTGAGAACCACTGGTAAAGCAAGGGCTTGGAGGCAGCCCTGCAGCCCTCCTGGGTTACTGCCCCTTATGAGCTCTGCGTACCTGAGAAAGTGACCTGGGTTTTGAGCCTCAGTTTCCTCTCCTGTAAAATGGGATAATATAATGCATAGAGTTCTTGTGAGAATTAAATGAGATAATACACAAAAAGGACATAGCATGTGCCAGGTACCAGAATGTGTGTGATGGCAGTTACCCCTGGAGCTATGCTGGCGTACATAGGGATTTGTGAGCTAACAGGCCAGGGAAAAGGGTGGAAGGAAAGAGTGTGTGAGAAAGATTATCTGAAGTGGAATTAAGCGAACAGAAAATCTTAAAGGCACAGGAGCAGGAAATATGTTTTTGTAGGCGCACCCTCTCTCTGCGCTGGATGAAGAGACAGTGTCCTTGATGGACATCAGGTGGCGCCATGAGCCTACAAACCAGAGTCCAACTGTGGCTGGGGAAAGTGGAGGCAAAGGAAGGAAAATGTCGAGTCTGGGAGACTTGTCAGCCTGCCATAGCTGCCACTTTGTATAGATGGTGTCTTAAGTGCTTACATTTCACTGAACTCATAAAATTCAACATCTAGACCAATCTACACTTTTCTTAATCATTTATATATCAAGGGACATGTTAAAACAGGCAGAACACGTTATAGCAGTATGTAATGTATTTACCTGTTATAAAAAATATCATGACCGACATCTCAAACCAGAGAAGCCATTTCTGTAGGCAAATACGTCAGTGAAACATGGGCCCTGGAGGAGACGGAAAAGAGACAAAGGGGAGGCTCATTCATGACAACTGTGGCAGAGATGGGTGGTTGCCTGTCCCAGTGTCGCCCACCCCTCCAAGCATCCCAGAGGGTTAGCTGGACACGTGGCCGCATGCAGTACAGAGTACAGTTTCCAGTCTTCCTTGAGTGGGGGTGGCCACGTGCCTGAGCCTTGATCTGTGGGACATGAAGTGACAACTTCTGGGACCTTGCCTTGAGAGACAGGTGGCAAGTACCTTCCACACCCTGCCCGGAACAGAGTTTTGATGACAGGAGCTCCACCGTGTACCGGAAGGCGGGGGCTGCACCCTCGGGATGACTAATGGGAAGCTGGGAAGCAGCCTGGATCCCAGGTGACCATGAGGGCTCCACAGAAACCCAGAATCGTCTACCTCTGGCCTTTCTGTGAGAGAAAAATTAACTTAAATCCTGTGTAAGCCAGTGTTTTTTGGGGGTCTTTGTTACTCAGAGCCAAACAATCCGTGATATTCCATACAGGAACCCCAGCTTTTTTTTTCCTTGTGTTCTTTTTTTTTTGGTATCATTAATATACAATTACATGAGCAACATTGTGGTTACTAGAGTCCCCCCATTATCAAGTCCCACCACATACCCCATTACAGTCACTGTGCATCAGCATAGTAAGATGCTATAGAGTCACTGCTTGTCTTCTCTGTGTTATACTACCTTCCCCGTTGTGGGGAAGTTGGGATTCCTGTGGCCAGGATCCTCACTGAACTTAAACCACCTGATGGCCTGTTGCTAGGCTACCACTTCCGCACCTTTAGGCAATAAGCTATTATTGCGCTGCATAGAGAGCTCAGCCCAGGGCTCTGGGCGGAGGCAGAGGCACTAGTGCTTGACCTACCCCCGGGGAGAACAAGCTGGGTAATAAACCCTTTCACCCCAAAGAATGTTTTGCTGTCAGTTGCTTTGGTCACATTGAATCCATAGCAAATTTGCCCGGGGCTGAAACCCATTGGCAAGACAATTGGCAAAAGTCGGCAGGGTTCATCGCTGACCAAGGAAAAAGACAGGCTGCCCTTATGGGAGGGGTGCTTCAGCGGGCTGCCCCTGTGAATGGGGAGATAGTGGATTGTCCCCCAAAGGGTATGTGGTCTGAGGTGGCTCGCCTCCTAGAGGACTGGGCCCCACCCCAGGACTGGAGGCAAGTGGAGGTGACAACTGAGGCAGTAGGGGTGGCCCTTGGTATAGTAAGTAGGTCTTTTGAGAGACAGAGTGCCCGTGAGGCAGCGGGAACTTTGGGTTGGCTGCTTCTCACAGTATTAAAAAAGTCTGCAGAAGAGAAGGACATGCTCCTGAAAGAAACCCAAGAAATGGTGGCATGAGAACACAAGGTGCAAACTTCTGTGGATTCCCTGAAGAAGGAAATGGCATTGATGTGAGAGAAGACAGCACAAGAACACCAGCAGCAAGGTGCCATTGAAGAGGTAAAAAATTCCTTACAGAATGAGACAGCAGCGCTGGCAGCAGTGCTGCCAGGTGCTCTGAAGGAGGAAAAGGCCATCAAGGAAAAAGACAAACTCCTGAGGGAAGCACAGGCGGATGTGGCACAAGAACACCAGATGCGAAGCATTGAGGGGAAGGTAAGAGAGCTTCTGAAGACTGAGGTAGCATTGCTGCGAGGCACAGTAGAAAAGGTAGAAAAGGTTGTAGAAGAGGAGGCACGTGGGGAAGTGGAGAGAAAGGTGCCATCAGCCCCAGAAACTGAGGAGCTGGGGAAGGCTGAAGGGGTGGTGCCAGAGGCACTGGCCCCTCCTGTATTGAAAGCACGCCCAGTGGTTGTAAAGAAAATAAAGACCCAGCAGCTGAAAGTTCCCCAAAGAGAGGAGCAGCCCCCTCCCCAGGTCATGGAGCCCTCTATGCCCCGCCCCTATACTCAGGCTGAGCTGGTGGATTTGGACTCCCGGTTTAGGCAGAAGCCGTTGAAGCCAATATCAGCTGGGCTCCTGCATCTGTGGGACTTAGGGGTGGATGGAATTGTTCTGTTGGGATCAGAGATGGGAAAGCTGTATTCCCTGACAGTGCAGCCTGCCTTGAGGCAGCGATTACAAAATGCACATCAGACCCCAGGTAGTCACTCCCTCCTCCATCGACTTATGGCTGCACTTCGTGCTGTGTGGTCCAATCCAGGTGATCTTCCATCCTCTCCTGTTAGATGGCAGATGTACGTTGAACTCCAACAGGTGTTACAAGAGCTAGGCATGAGAAATGCCATCTATAGTCCAGAGAATTATGGCCCAGATGAAGAGATTTTCACTACTGGGATGAGAAATATTGTGCTTCTGACAGCTCCCACATCCCTCTTTGGGTCTCTAGTGGCCATTCTTTCCCCTCACTTAGGGCAGCCCATAGCGAGGTGACACGTACAGTAGCAGACTTAGGAGAGGCTGAAGCAATGAGAACACAGAAAGAAATAAGGTCTGCTACTCACAAGAAGAATTTAAAGGGCCCCATGAAGGTTATGAGGACCCAGATGTGGACTGATTTAATAAGGGCAGGAGCAGATGGAAGAAAATTAGATGGGAAGTCAAATAGGATCTTACTAGAGCTATGGCAACAACTGAAACCAGAGCAGCAGTTCCAGCCATTAAGGTCAGAGACAGAGACATGAGTCCAGCCTGTGTGTTTCCAAGACTTCCTGCTGGAGAGTGAGCCAACCTCACTTGAGCCCACACAGAAAGATGATTGGGGAACAAGATTTGACTGAGGGGAAGGTCAAGATATCTTCCCTGAGGGATCTGGGGGGACTGGAGGCCACATATAGAAATAACTATCCATTGTTCCCCAGTGAACATACAACGTGTCCTGGCTCTGGTGGACACTGGGGCTGAATGTTCACTGATTCATGGTAACCCTGAGTGGTTCCCCGGGCCCCCAACTATCATAGATGGAAATGGGGTTAAGGCTGTCAGAATGAAACAAGCCCAAATCCCTTTGGGAATAGAGCATCTACCCCCAAAAGAATATACTGTGTATATATCTCCTATCTCTGATTATATTTTGGGGATTGATATCCTGCAGGGTCTACAGTTGCAGACCACTGCAGTTGAGTTCAGACTGAGAGTATGTGTGGTGAAGGCAGTCTGAGGGGACATGCTAGGCACCCGCCCATAGCTTTGCCTGTGCCTCAGTGGGTGACTAATACCAAACAGTACAAACTGCCTGGAGGGCATAAAGAGATTGGAGAAACTCTCCAGGAGTTGGAAAAGGTGGGTATTATAAAGCCCACCGATAGTCCTTTCAATTCCCCACTGTGGCCAGTAAAAAAGCCAGATGGCTCCTGGCATATGACTGTGGATTACAGAGAACTGTATAAGGTCATACCCCCCATGCATGCTGCTGTCCCCTCTATGCAGGCTTGATGGATACTCTCAGCCATGAACTAGGAACATACCATTATGTGGTAGATCTTGCTAATGCCTTCTTTTCCATTGACATTGAGCAGGAAAGTCGGGAACAATTTGCCTTCACATGGGAAGGACAGCAATGGACTTTCACCATCCTCCAGTAAGTCCCACGGGGAAAGGAGAAGAAGTGTGGTATACTAGACCTGGAAGGGACCCCCTTCCTGCTACAGTCCTATCACAGGACCACTCTCTTGCATGCATCCTTTCTGATGGACAAGATTTGCCTATGTTGGCGTCATTAAAACATGTGTCTTATTGCCCCTAAGGTCTTTGTGGATTGGGAACTTCCTCTGGCTTGAGGATTATTATAATTTTTGTTATTAAGAACCTCTTCTGGCTTGAAGATTATTATAATTTTTGTTACCTGTATCAAAATCTTGTTATATCTTAATTTTTGTTATTATCTCTAAGTTGTTGTTATCCTCTGTTGCTACTGTGGAATCTGGTTACAGTGCTCCAGCTTTCTCACACAGGGACCATTGTAGAAGACTGAAAGCACGTAGATTGTAAGGTGAGAATCCTGGAGGGGTGGAGTGTGGGGAAGTTGGGGTTCCTATGACCAGGATCCTCACTGAACTTAAACCACCTGATGATGTAACTGGCCTGCTGCTAGGCTACCGTTTCCACACTTTTGGCAATAAGGTATTATTTTGCTATATAGAGAGCTTGGCCCTGTGCTCTGGGCAGAAGCAGAGACACTAGTGCTCCACCTACTGCCAGAATAACAAGCCGGGCAATAAACCCTTTCACCCCAAAGAACGTTTTGCTGTCAATTTCTTTGGTCACATTGAATTCATAGCAAACTTGCCCAGGGCTGAATCCCATTGGCAAGACCCCCGTGCCCTCACCCTACATTATGTCTGCTAATTGTAATGCCCCCTTTTCCCCTTCTCCCTCCCTTTCCACCCACCTTCCTCAGTCCCTTTTCCTTTGGTAACTATTCATCCATTCTTGGGTTCTGTGAGTCTGCTGCTGTTTTGTTCCTTCAGTTTTTGCTTTGTTCTTATGCTCCGCAGACGAGTGAAATCATCTGGTGCTTGTCTTTCTCTGCCTGGCTTATTTCACTGAGCATAATACCCTCTAGCCCCATCCATATTGTTGCAAATAGTAGGATTTGTTTTCTTCTTATGGCTGAATAATATTCCATTGTGTATATGTACCACATCTTCTTTATCCATTCATCTACTGATGGACACTTAGGTTGCTTCCATTTCTTGGCTATTGTAAATAGTGCTGTGATAAACATAGGGGTGCATATGTCTTTTTGAGTCTGAGAAGTTGTATTCTTTGGGTAAATTCCAAGGAGTGGGATTCCCGGGTCAAATGGTATTTCTATTTTTAGTTTTTTGAGTAACCTCCATATTGCTTTCCACAATGGTTGAACTAGCTTACATTCCCACCAGCAGGGTAGGAGGGTTCCCCTTTCTCTGCATCCTCGCCAGCATTTGTTTTTCTTAGTCTGTTTGACGCTGGCTATCCTTACTGGTGTGAGGTGATATCTCCCTGTGGTTTTAATTTGCATTTCCCTGATGATTAGTGACATGAAGCATCTTTTCATGTGTCTGTTGGCCATCTGAATTTCTTCTTTGGAGAACTGTCTCTTTATATCCTCTGCCCATTTTTTAATTGGGTTATTTGCTTTTTGGGTGTTGAGGCATGTAAGTTCTTTATATATTTTGAATGTTAACCCCTTGTCAGATATGTCATTTACAAATATATCCTCCCATACTGTAGGATGTCTTTTTGTTCTGTTGATGGTGTCATTTGCAGTACAGAAACTTTTTAGTTTGATGTAGTCCCATGTGTTCATTTTTGCTTTTGTTTCCCTTGCTCAAGGAGATGCATTCAGGAAGAAGTTGCTCATGCTTATATTCAGGAGATATGTGCCTATGTTGTCTTTTAAGAGTTATATGATTTCATGACTTACATTCAGGTCTTTGATCCATTTCGAGTTTACTTTTGTGTATGGGGTTAAACATTAATCCAGTTTCATTCTCTTGCATGTAGCTGTCCAGTTTTGCCAACACCAGTTGTTGAAGAGGCTGTCATTTCCCCATTGCATGTCCATGGCTTCTTTATCGTGTATTAATTGACCATATGTGGTTGGGTTTATATCAGGGCTCTCTAGTCTGTTCCATTGGTCTATGGTTCTCTTCTTGTGCCAGTACCAAACTGTGTTGATTACTGTGGCTTTGTAGTAGAGCTTGAAGTTGGGGAGCATAATTCCCCCAACTTTATTCTTAGTTTTCAGGATTGCTTTGGCTATTTGGGGCTTTTGTGGTTCCATATGAATTTTTGAATGATTTGTTCTAGTTCGTTGAAGACTGCTGTGGTATTTTGATAGGAATTGCATTGAATATGTAATTGCTTTAGGCAGATTGGCCATTTTGACAATATTAATTCTTCCTATCCATGAGCACGGGATGTGTTTCTATTTCTTGGTTTCTTCTTTAATTTCTCTCATGCGTGTCTTGTAGTTTTCAGAGTATAGGTCTTTCACTTCCTTGGTTAGGTTTATTGCTAGGTATTTTATTCTTTTTGATGCAACTGTGAATGGAATTGTTTTCCTGATTTCTCTCTCTGCTAATTCATCATTAGTGTATAGGAATGCAACAGATTTCTGGGTACTAATTTTGTATCCTGCATCTTTACTGAATTCAGATATTAGATCTAGTAGTTTTGGAGTGTATTTTTCAGGGTATTTTTATGTACAATATCATGTCATCTGCAAACAAAGACAGTTTTGACTTCTTCCTTGCCAATCTGGATGCTTTTATTTCTTTGTGTTGTCTGATTGCCGTGGCTAGGACCTCCAGTACTATGTTGAATAAAAGTGGGGAGAGTGGGCATCCTTGTCTTGTTCCCCATATTAAAGGAAAAGCTTTCAGCTTCTTGCTGTTAAGTATAATATTGGCTCTGGGTTTGTCATATTTGGCCTTTCTTATGTTGAGGTACTTGCCCTCTCTACCCATTTTGTTGAGAGTTTTTATCATGAGTGGATGTTGAATTTTGTCATATGCTTTTTCAGCATCTATGGAGATGATCATGTGATTTTTGTCCTTCTTCTTATTGATGTACTGGATGATGTTGATGGAATTTCGAATGTTGTACCATCCTTGCATCCCTGGAATAAATCCTACTTGATCATGATGGATGATCTTTTTGATGTATATTTTAATTCAATTTGCTAATATTTTGTTGAGTATTTTTGCATCTATGTTCATCAGGGATATTGGTCTGCAATTTTCTTTTTTTGTGGTGTCTTTGCCTGGTTTTGGTATTAGAGTGATGCTGGTCTCATAGAATGAATTTGGAAGTATTCCCTCTTCTTCTACTCCTTGGAAAACTTTAAGGAGGATGGGTATTAGGTCTTCACTAAATGTTTGATAAAATTCAGCGGTGAAACCATCTGGTCCAGGAGTTTTGTTCTTAGCTAGGTTTTTTATTACCAATTCAATTTCGTTGCTTGTAATTGGTCTGTTCAGATTTTCTGTTTCTTTCTGGGTCAGCCTTGGAAGGTTGTATTTTTCTAAGAAGTTGTCCATTTCTTCTAGGTTATCCAGTTTTGGGCATATAATTTTTCACAGTATTATCTAATAATTCTTTGTATTTCTGTGGTGTCCGTAGTTATTTTTCCTTTCTCGTTTCTGATTCTGTTTATGTGTGTAGACTCTCTTTTTTTCTTGATAAGGCTGGCTAGGGGGTTATCTATTTTATTTATTTTCTCAAAGAACCAGCTCTTGCTTTCATTGACTCTTTCTATTGTTTTATTCTTCTCGATTTTATTTATTTCTGCTCTAATCTTTATTATGTCCCTCCTTCTACTGACTTTGGGCCTCATTTGTTCTTCTTTTCCTAGTTTTGTTAATTGTGAGTTTAGACTGCTCATATGGGATTGTTCTTCTTTCCTGAGGTAGGCCTGGATTGCAATGTACTTTCCTCTTAACATGGCCTTCGCTGCGTCCCACAGATTTTGCAGTGTTGAATTACTGTTGTCATTTGTCTCCATATATTGCTTGATCTCTGTTTTTATTTGGTCATTGATCCATTGGTTATTTAGGAGCATGTTATGAAGCCTCCATGTGTTTGTGGGATTTTTCATTTTCTTTGCATAATTTATTTCTAGTTTCATACCTTTCTGGTCTGGGAAACTGGTTGGTACAATTTCAATCTTTCTGAATTTACTGAGGCTCTTTTTGTGGCCTAGTATATGATCTATTCTTGAAAATGTTCAATGTGCACTTGAGAAGAATGTGTATTCTGCTGCTTTTGGGTGTAGAGTTCGGTAGATGTCTCTTAGGTCCATCTCTTCTAATGTTTTGTTCAGTGCCTCTGTGTCCTTACTTATTTTCTGTCTCATTGATCTGTCCTTTGGAGTGAGTGGTGTGTTGAAGTCTCCTAGAAAGTATGCATTGCATTCTATTTCCCCTTTTAATTCTGTTAGTCTTTGTTTCACATATTTAGGTGCTCCTGTGTTGGGTGCATAGGTATTTATAATGGTTATATCTTCTTGTTAGATTGACCCCTTAATCATTATGTAAGGTCCTTCTTTGTCTCTTGTGACTTTTTCTGTTTTAAAGTCTATTTTGTCTAAGACAAGTATTCCACCTCCTGCTTTTTTCTTCCTATTAGTTGCATGAAATATCTTTTTCTATCCCTTCACTTTTAGTCTGGGTATGTCTTTGATTTTAACGTGAGTCTCTTGTAGGCAGCATATAGATGGGTCTTGTTTTTTTATCCATTCAGTGACTCTATGTCTTTTGATTGGTGCATTCAGTCCATTTACATTTAGGGTGATTATCGATAGGTATGTACTTATTGTCATTGCAGGCTTTAGATCTGTAGTTACCAAAGGTTCAAAGTTAACTTCCTTACTATCTAAGAGTCTAACCTAACTCACTTAATATGCTATTACAAACACAATCTAAAGATTCTTTTTTTCTCCTCGTTTTTCTTCCTCCTCCATTCTTTATATATTAGGTGTCATATTCTGTACTCTTTGTATATCCCTTGACTGACTTTGGGGATAGTTGATTAATTTCACATTTGCTTAGTAATTAACTGTTCTACTTTATTTACTGTGGTTTTATTACATCTAGTGACAGCTACTAAGCCCTAGAAACACTTCCATCTATAGCAGTCCCTCCACAATACACTGTAGAGATGGTTTGTGGGAGATAAATTCTCTCAGTTTTTGCTTATCTGGAAATTGTTTAATCCCTCCTTCAAATTTAAATGATAACCTTGCCGGGTAGAGTATTCTTGGTTCAAGGCCCTTCTGCTTCATTGCATTAAATATATCATGCCACTCCCCTCTGGCCTGTAAGGTTCCGTTGAGAAGTCTGATGATAGCCTGGTTGGCTTTCCTTTGTATGTGATCTTATTTCTCTCTCTGTCTGCTTTTAATAGTCTGTCCTTATCCTTGATCTTTGCCATTTTAATTACTGTATGTCTTGGTGTTGTCTTCCTTGGGTCCCTTGTGTTGGGAGATCTGTGCACCTCCATGGCCTGAGAGACTATCTCCTTCCCCAGATTGGGGAAGTTTTCAGCAATTGCCTCCTCAAAGACACTTTCTATCCCTTTTTCTTTCTCTTCTTCTTCTGGTACCCCTATAATGCGAATATTGTTCCATTTGGATTGGTGACACAGTTCTCTCAATATTCTTTCATTCTTAGAGATCCTTTTTTCTCTGTGTGCCTGAGCTTCTTTGTATTCCTCTTCTCTAATTTCTATTTTATTTTTCTTCTCCTCCACCATATATAATCTGCTTTTAAAACTTTCCATTGTATGTTTCATTTCTGGTACTATGTTCCATAATGATTGGATCTCCGACCGGAATTCCTCCCTGAGTTCTTGAATATTTTTCTGTACCTCCATGAGCATGTTAATGATTTTTATTTTAAAATCCCTTTCAGGTCGATTCATGAGGTCGATTTCATTTGAATCTTTCTCAGGGGTTATATTCATATTCATAATTTTACTTTGAACCAGGTTCCTTTGGCATTTCATATTTGTATATGGCGCCCTCTAGTGCCCAGAAGCTCTACTCTTTGGAGCTGCTCAGCCCCTGAAGCAATGTCAGGGGTTGTAGGGGAGTGGTATTGGTGCCTAGGGGGAGGAAAGAGCTGTTTCCTGCTTCCCCTCTGCTATGCCTGCCTCCACTGCCGGAACCAGTGGGCCAAGCACACAGGCATAAGTCTGTATGCTTTGCGCTTGTACTTGTTGTAGGTGGGGCTTCCTTCTCTCTGGCTGGCCTAACGCCAGGGTAGGGTTTGCCGGTTTGCGAGCCAGGTCGGGCTGGCCAGGAGAAAGGCTCAGTAGGCTGCCTATCACAGAGGGTGTCCTTGGAACTCTGTAGCCAGCCAGGGAGGTGGAGCACCTGAAGATCATGAAAGCTCCCAACCTGCTGGGCAGAGTGCACCCAGACAATTTTGTCTACCTGTCCTTTCTCCTGAGCAATAAGCTCTGTGCAATCCTTGCCTCTTTAGCAGCCCTCTTCCTGTTAGGAAGTCTCTCAGACTGCCCGCCTTCCTTTTGTCCCAGAGCAGCCAGATATGGATCCCTGCTTTTCACAGGGGACTGGAATCTCAGTCTCTCCAGGTATTCTGCCTGCCTTAGCTTTCCAACCCCCTAATCATGAGAGTACCATGCAAGCACCATGAAATATAGGTTTGTGCTCCCAGAGCAGATCTCCGGAGTTAGGTATTCAGCAGTCTCAGGTCTCCACTCCCTCCCCGCTTCATTTCTCTTCCTCCCGCCAGTGAGCTGGGGTGGGGAAAGGGCTTGGGTCCCACCTGGCCACGGCTTTGGTATGTTGCCCTGTTCCGTGAGGTTTATTCTTTTCTCCAGGTATATGCAGTTTGGCGCAGTCCTCTTTCCTGTTGCTCTTTCAAGGATTAGTTGTATTAATTATATTTTCGTGTTATATGCGGTTTTAGTAGGAAGCCTCTGTCTCACCTCTCACACCGCCATCTTTAATCCTCTAAGGTATGAATTATAATTGAAGGCCTTCCAACACTTAGGACATTCACAGGGTTTTTTCTCCAGAATAAATTCTTTGATGTTGAGTAAGACCTAAGTTCCCATTACAGGTTTTACCTCATTCAGTAAATTATAGGCTTTCTCCCATGAGTAAACACAGTGATGTAGAAATAAGATGTGGGCTCTGAGAAAAAGACTCTCCTGCAGTCATTGCATTCAAAAGATTTCTCTGCTTGAACATGAAGTCTCTGGACTGGTAAGGTTGAATCATGTCTAAATGTTTCCCCACTCCCTTATGTTCATTAATTCACAGATGTCAATGAGGCCTAAGCTGTCGTTAAAGGCTCTTCCATCCTCAGTGAACTCACAGGAGTTTCTCCCAATAGATTTCTCTATTGGGGAATGGTGAAGAGCTCCTCCAGAAAGTTTTTTTTCACACTCATCACATGTTTTTTAAGTATTATTGATATACAATCTTATGATGGTTTCACATACAGAAAACAGTGTTTCAACATTCACCCATATTATCAAGACCTCACCCCCTCCATTGTGGTCATTGTCTATCAACAAAGTAAGATGTTACAGTCATTAATCATATTCTCCGTGCTGTACTACCATCCCCGTGACCTACCTATGTTGTGACTGCAAATTATACTGTCCCTTAATCCCCTTCTCCCTCTCCACCCAGCCTCCTCAACTCTTCCTTTTTGGTAACCACTAGGCCCTTTCACACTCCTCACATCCTAATAGCATTTCTCCCCTGTGAATTCTCTGATGCTGAACAACTGAAGATTGCCTCCTAAAAAGTTTTCCCACCTTCTTCATAGTCAAGGTTTTTTTTCCCCACTATGAATTCAATAATACTTATGAGCTCTATTTTCCCTTTGAAAACCCCCTGGCATTCATTATGATTTTTCTCCAGTATAAATTATCCAACATGGTACCAATTTTTTTGACCACACATGTCACATTTTCACCTAGCTTATTAGTAAATATGAAAAAATTAATAAAACTTTGTTGGCAAAGGGGGGTGGGGAAATGAGCACTTTTTCAGTGTTGGAGGAATGCAAATTGGTACAAAATTCTAGGGAGAACAAATTGTTGCAAATTAAAGATTCAAGAACCTTTTGACGGGGCAATTTCACTTCTAACAATGTATCCTACTAGACTTTACTGTGAGTGTACAGAGTTACTCAGTGCAACATTGTTCATAACAACAGATGGTTTGAATAGTCTAAATGGATCTATAGGGAAGTGGTTACATAAATTACATCTATCAAATAAGATACATTGCAGCCTTGACTTAAGAATGAGGTCTTTATATGTGCCAATATGAAACTTTGTTAAAAATAAAAACAAGGTTCAGAATAGTGTTTACTGAACTACCAACTGTGTAACAAAAAGCAAAAACAGAGGGAGGAAAACCCACACATATTTAATAAGTGCAGACTGTCTCTGGAAGGATTCAGAGATCCTTACTGGAGGGAGGGAAATGGTTCTGACACCCTTTTTTTTTTAATTCTGTACTATAAAAATGTATTTGCTATTTAAAAAATTTTTAAAAAAAGTCCTGAAGTCTAGGAAAGAGATGGATGAAGAGAGATGGATTCAGGCAGACGAGATGGTTAAAACAGAAAGCAACTCAGAGAATGCATTATTTCAACTTGCCGGCTGTTCAGTTTCTGGTTCCACAAGTAAGGCACTTGGAAGTCACCGCTCCATCCAAACAAATAAAATGCTGGACAAACTGAAAAATCGACAACCCTTCTGAGATCCATAAGGAAAGTGAGGTCCCAGGACTAATCACTGCCCCTCCAAACTGGAGGGACAGACAGCTGAATAAGGGAATCACAACATACCAGAGCAGAAGGCCCCCCATGAGCCAGTGGAGAGGTCGGAAAGCCTAAGGTGTAACTGATGAATTGCTGGACGCTGGGGGTGAGAGCTACAAACTCCAACGGGAGCCAGTCATGGGGGGCAGAGGGATGTGCTTTTGTGAATTTTACCTTCAAGAGTTCAACCAAGTACTCACAGTAAATATGGGAGAGAAATCCCCTTGTGCTTCCAGCAGAGGAAGGGGAGGAAAAATATTTTGAAATACCTTAGAGCACTCTTTTAAAAATGCCTGCCCTCAGGGGAAACTAGTTCACCACAGCCTGACCTGCTGGGGCTTTATCAGGGCCCAGCCAGCCTGGAAGAGGGGAACTACCCAACTCCAGCCAGCTCTAGCCTTCCTGTCTGTAGAGAAAATGAAAGTTCCTACAGCCAGGATTCTCACCTGACCCTGGTCAGCTTGCCCACTGCACACATGTGGGCAATGAGCTATTATTGACTCTATATAAAGAGCTCTGCCCAGTGCTCTGGGCTGCACGGCTGCAGGAGAGCAGAGGCTGGAGTGATGGCAGCGCTGAGGTCAAAGACTGAGATGGCTGGGTGGCACAGAGAGGCCCAGAAGCAAAGACCAGCTGGCTGCATGCAGACTCGCTCTGAGTGGATGGGATTCTAGCACTTGACCTGCCACCATGGGAATAAAGTTGGGTATAAACCCTTTCACCCCAGGAACGTTGCATTGTCATTTATCAGTCTCACCAAATCAAGAGTGAACTTGCCCGGGGCTAGAACCCATCGGCAAGACACTGTCCCATCCAAGAGGGGAGGAAAAAAAAACTTGAGAAACATCTGTGAAGTTCACAGTCCTGAGGCACTCTCTGCAAGGCTGAGACCTAGTCACTGGACTCCAGGATGCCTCCTCTCCGTGCCCACCTCACCAACGCATTACTAAAGGCCTATTTATAACAGTTCCTTTCACCCAGTACATCATGTCCAGCTATCAAGGAAAAATTACAAAGCATACTAAAAGGCAAAAAACTTTTTGAAGAGGCAGAGCAAGTATCAGAACAAGATATGGCGGGGATGTTGGAATTATCAAACCAAGAATTTAAAAAACTATGATTCATAAGCAAAGGGTGCCAAAAGGCAAAGTAGACAGCAAGCAGAGAAAACAAAATTCTAAGAAATAACCAAAAACAAATGCAAGAGAATCTAACTTGATCTATAGGTTCAAAATCCCAGCAAGTTATTTTGTTGATATCGACAAACTGGCTGTAAAGTTCACATGGAGGGGCGGAAAATTCAGAATAGTCAGGACTATTTGAAGGAAAAGAGCAAAGACAACTAACACTACCCAACTTCCAGACTTAATGCAAAGCTACGGTAATCAAGATGTTGTGGAATGGGTGAAACACTAGACAAATAAATCAGTACAACAAGATAGAGACCCCAGAAACAGAACCACATAAATACAGCCATCTGGTCTTTGGCAAAGGAACAAAGGCAGCAACTTAAAGAAAAAAGTTTTTCAATAAAGGTGCTGGAACAATTGGATAGCCACATGAGAAAAAAACAAACCTAGATACAGACCTTACACTCATTCACAAAATTAATTCAAAATGGATCACAGACCTACATGTAACATGTAGAACTATAAAATTTCTAGATGATAATGTAGAAGAAAATCTAGGTGAGCTTGGATTTGGTGGTGACTCTTAAGATATGACACCAAAGGCATGAATCATGAAAGAAAGTGTTTATAAGCTGGACTTCCTTAAAATTAAGTTTTCTGCTCTGTGAAAGGTCAAGAGAAAAGATAAGCCACAGACTGGGAGAAAATATTTGCAAAAGACATAGCTGATAAAGGACTGTTATCCAAAATAGACAAAATAACTCTTTAAACTCAACAGTAAGAGAACAAGTAACTTGATTTAAACATGCACCAAAGATCTTAGGACACCTCTCTGAAGAAGATACACAAATGGCAAACAAGCATATGAAATGACGCTCCACATCATCTGTCATTAGGGAAGTGCTGATTAACACAATGATAAGACACGACTACATGCCTATTAGAAGAGCCGAAATCCAAATTGCTGGTGAGGGTGTGGAGCAACAGGAACTCTGATTCATTGCTAGTGGAAATGCAAAATGGTGCAGCCACTTTGGCAGACAGTCTAGCAGTTTCTTACAAAATTAAACCCGTTCTGACTAATAGTTACCAAAGGGAAAGGGACTGGGGAGGATGGGAGGGAAGGGAGGGACAAGGGAGAAAAAGGGGCATTACGATTAGCAGGTGTAATGTTGGGGGGGCACGGGGAGGGCAGTACAACCCAGAGAGGACAAGTAGTGATTCTATAGCATCTCACTAAGCTGATGGACAGGGACTGTAATGGGGTTGGTGGGGGGGACCTGATGAAGGGGGTAGTGTAATCACCATAATATTGCTCATTTAATTGTAGATTAATGATATCAAAATAAACTTAAAAAAAATTAAACCCGTTCTTCCCATATGATACAGCAATCACAGTCTTTGGTATTTACACAAAGGAATTAAAAATTTATGACCTCACAAAAACTGGCACATGATGTTTATAGCAGCTTTATTCTTACCTCCAAAACTTGGAAGCTACCAAGATGTCCTTTAGTAGGTGAGTAGATCCTGGTACATCTAGACAATGGGATATTATTCAGAACTAGGAAGAAGAAATGAGCTATCAAGCCACAAAATTCACGAAGAAAACTTAAATGAAATAGAAATACCATTTGACCCAGGAATTCCACTCCTAGGAATTTACCCTAAAAATGCAGCAGCCCAGTTTGAAAAAGACATATGCACCCCTATGTTTATCGCAGCACTATTTACAATAGCCAAGAAATGGAAGCAACCTACGTGTCCATCAGTAGATGAATGGATAAAGAAGATGTGGTACATATACACAATGGAATGTTATTCAGCCATAAGAAGAAAACAAATCCTTCCATTTGCAAAAACATGGATGGAGCTAGAGGGTATTAGGCTCAGTGAAATAAGCCAGGCAAAGAAAGACAAGTATTAAATGATTTCACTCATCTGTGGAGCATAAGAACAAAGCAAAAACTGAAGGAACAAAACAGCAGCAGACTCACAGAACCCAAGAACGGACTAACAGTTACCAAGGGGAAAGGGCCTGGGGAAGAGGGGTGGGAAGGGAGGTTAAGGGGGAAAAAGGGCATTACGATTAGCACACATAATGTAGTGGGAGTGGGGGTGGGATGGGGGATATGGGGAAGGCAGTATAACACAGAGAAGACAAGTAGTGATTCTATAACATCCTACTACACTGACGGACAGTGACTGCAATGGGGTATGTGGTGGGGACTTGATAATAGGGGGAATCTGTAACCATAATGTTGCTCGTGTAATTGTATATTAATAATAACAAAATAAAAAATATATATATTTAAAAAAAACTTAAATGCATATTACCAAGTGAAAGAAACCAGTCTGAAAAGACTAGATACAGTATGATTCCAACTATATGCTATTCTGGAAAAGCCAAAACCACGGAAACAAAAATGATCAGTGATTGCTAAGAGTTAGAGGGAAGGGAGGGATGAATAGGCAGAACACAGAGGATGTTTAGGGCTATGAAACTACTGTGTATGACACTACAGTGGTGGACTCATGTCCTCATACATTTGTCCAAACCCCTAAAAGGTACAATGCCCCAAATGAACCCTAATGTAAACTGGGGACTTTGGGTGATTATAATGTGTCAGTGTAGGTTCATTGTAACACATGTGCCCCTCTAGTGGGGAATATTGATAATGGAGGAGGCTATGCACATGGGGGGTCAGGGGGGCTTTGGGAAATCTCTGTACCTTCCTCTCAATTTTTCTGGGATCCTAAAAATGCTCTAAAAAAGTAAATTGTTTTAAAAATTGTAAAGTCCTTTTACTCTCTTCCTTTGCTTTATTTTTCTCCACCTGACATACTACATGTTTTAATTATTGGCTTTATTTTTTGCTTTTTCCCCTCTTTTAGAATGTTCATTGAGAGCAAGGGTTTTTGTGGGGGATTTTCCTGGGTTACTGCTCTATCTTTAAAGCCTGGCACAGACAAGTCCCCTAAATATTTGTTGACTAAAAGTATAGTTGGGATATGCTCAGTTGATCTGCTTGCGTCTCTGTGTTCAGTAGCAGATCTCATCACCTACTCAGCCACCCTGTGTTTAAGCATATGCCTGTCTTGCTATAATCTCAGTGTCACTCTTCCTCATGGTGACCACTATTAAAATTGTAGTTCCCAAGAAGTGTCTTAGTCAACTCTGGCTGCTGTAAGAAAATACCACAGACTGGGTGGCTTAAGCAATAGACGTTGATTTCTCACAGTTCTAGGCGTTGCCAGTCCAATGTCCGGCCTCTGGGGAGGGCCCTCTCCCTGGCGTGGAGAGAGCCGCCTTCTCTGTGTCCGCACGGCAGAGCGGTGGCTCTGGCCTCTTCCTCTCCTAACAAGGGCGCTGACCCCATCACGAGGACCTACTTCAATGATCTCTCTACATCTAATTTCCTCCCAAAGGTCCCACCTCCAAATACCATCACATTGAGGGTTAGGGCTTCAGCATATGAACTGGGGGGGACACACTTCAGTCCATAGCTCTATGGGGACCAACAGGATAAGACAGCCTGTGCCCTCAACAAGCTCAGCAACTTGTGCTGGGGGAAGGGACTGAGTTTCCCAGAGAAAACTTGTGGGAGAATGGTGGGGTTCAATGAAGGGCAAAGCATTGGCAATTACCGAAGCCAGAGAGGTTAGCGTGGGCAGCCTGTGGACTCAGACCCTTGGCGTGCTGCCTGACCTACATCTGAGGGCTGTGACATTATCATACGTACCTGGGCCTTTTCTCTTTAACCATTTCTCCTCTGTGAGCCTTTTTTCCGACTTGTACTCTTCTTTTTCTCTCCCTCTCAAACTTTCCTTCTTCCCAGAACTTTTGGTGTTCCCTAAGAAGCAAAGGGATTGCTGACTCTGTCAGACTTGTGCTGGACAAGCAGTGACCTTAAACCAAATCTGAATCCACTAGAGGCACCCAACAAAATCCAGAGAACGTATTTTAAGATCTCTGTTCCTCTACTGAGCACATTGAAGTTATAAAGACTCAGTGTAATGGGCAGATGGACATTTAAAACCAAAGTTATACCAAATAAAGTATCTAAGATAGTGCTTTGCATACTCAATAAATGTTAGCTATGAATATGATTATACATGTCCGCATATTTAAGATTATTCTTTGGTACTTTATGAACTTTTGTTGTTCTTGCTATCATGATGCCAATGCTTTTTTCCATTTATTTTCTGGTTCTGGTTTGTTACTAGGAAATATTCATTATTATATCCACCCACCTTTTTACCTTTTTTTGGTGGGGGGGGGCAGAATTTTGAAGTATGACTTAGAGAATAATTTGTTTCCCTTTCAATAGTTATGAAATTTTTGTTTCCAGTCTTTTTGGTGTTTTTTCCCCCAGCTTGTTGAGATACAATTAATATATAACATTGTATCTGTCTAAGGTGTACACATGTTGATTTGATACACTTACATATTGCAAAATGATTACTACTGTAGCAAACACTGCCATCATGTCACATAATTACCATTTCTTTTTTGTAGTGGGAACATTTAAGACTTACTCCCTTAGCAACTTTTAAGTACATGATACAATACTATTAACTATAATCACCATGCTGTATGTTAGACCCTCAGAATTTATTCATCTTATAGCAGAAAGTTTATACTCTTAGATCAACATATCCCCGTCTCCCTCACTTCAGCCCCTGGTAACCACCACTCTACTCTCTGTTTCTATGAGGTCAGCATTTTTTGAATTCCACACATATATATGACATCACAAGGTACATGTCTTTCCCTGTCTCACTTATTTCACTTAGCAAAATGCCCTCAAGGTTCATCCAAGTTGCCTCTAATGGCAGGATTTCCTTCTCATACCTGAAAAATATCCCACTATTCACACCACATCTTCATCTATTGATCTGTTGACAGACACCTAGGTTGTTTTCATATCTTAACTATTGTGAATAATGCCGCAGTGAACATGGGAGTGTAGATAGCTCTTTGACATTCTATTTTCACTTCCTTTGAATATATTCTCAGAACCACGTCTGATTGCTAGATCTTTGTTTCCAGTCCTAATGCAAACGCTAGAATTTCAGAAAATCACATTAAAAAATAATGTAACATCAAGCCTATCTGGATGCCAATAGAAAACCTAAGGAACCACAATAACCCACTGTAGCTCGAACAGATTTTTTTTTAATTATAGGAAACAAATCTGTGAACCCAAATAGGAAGCAACAGTAAAAGAACCTAGACAGAACAACAACAACAACAAAAAAAACTGAGCAAAATCTGAAGGAATGAACTAGTATCAAATCAAAGGTGCCTTTCTAGGTGGAGGGGAGAAAAGCACGTGTAAGCTCCACCAGCCAAGAAGACATCCCTCCCCCACAGAGCCCAAGGCTCGCGGGACAGGAGCTCTAAAGCCCTGGGCACCTGGGGAACTACTCTGCCCTGGGCACCAGAGAGGTGCCCTCCTCCTCCAGTCTGCTGCATCACCCAGGAGAGAGGCAGTCCGTTCCAGGCTTCTGACTGACGGTGAGCCCAGAGCAGTGTGAGACATCTTCATCCCACCAACCAGGACCAGGAGAGAGACTGGGGACTGCATGGGGCAGGATAATGGCCACCTAGTGTTAACCCACCTCTCAGTAAGGCATTCCTGAGACTTTAATATGAATCTTTTTTTTTTAATGCAGGAAACAGTTTCACTCCATTTCAGTCACAGTGGTTTTCATGGTGCTCCTGGATGGTATCAGACGCAAAGGTCCCGATGCAAGATGTTTGCACATTCTATTCCCTCTTCTTAGAATGCTTTTCCTCCAGAGGCCGTATGGCTAACTCTCTCACTCACTTATGTTTTACTCAAAAGTCTGGACACCTTATCTGATATTTCAACATCCTACCTCTCTCCATTCACACATTTTATATCCCTCTTTCCTGATTTTTATATATAAGAAAAAAGATGAGTAGGTGTGTGTATATGCGTAGTCACACACACATGCACATATATATATTCTGCATCTATAAGAATTGCTGGTGGTGCTGGTGATTGTCTCTGGGGAATAAAAGTTGGAGTTCACCATAGGAGAGAGACCCATGTTTCATTGTATATATCCTTTCCTAAAGTGTCACTTATTTTTACCATGTTATTTCCAGAATAATTGTTTTAATCTCTTTATTTCTCTTTATTTATTTAAGCTCTATTTGGTTGACAAAAATAATTCTCACCTCTCCATTCTCCTGCCCATTCTCCTGTTATCTATAAAATAATATTTGGATAAAGATAAAAACTGGTGAGGATGTGAATTATCAGCTATGGATATTCTAGATTTTCCCTGTGTCTAGACTTCTCTTTGTCCAGTTGACCCGGTTCTAAATGCCCACAACTGATTTCAGGTTTCTCTAACACATGAGATAACACTTCTTTAGGTGGTATCTGTGAGTTTTCACTTTTACCATCATCCATTTCCGTCCTTTCAGTTCTCAAAGCATTTTTTAATGATTTGTGTGTCTTTTAGTTTTTTTTAATTCCTTGGACTTGTTATTACGGAAATTTTCAAGCATACGTCAAAGTCAAGAGAATCATGTAATGAACACCCAAGTACTCATTGCCACATTCAACAACCATCAACTCACAGCCAGTCTTATTTCATCTATAACCCTAACCTCAGGGGGAATGTATTCCTCCGCAACTATAAGTTAGAGGTGGAATTTGGGGAATGGAGAGAGCTTTCATTTAATAGCTTTATTGAGATATAATTCACATACCATAAATCTCACCCCTTAAAGTGTTCAATTCAATGGCTACACCACCACAATGTAATTTTAGGACATTTTTATCATCCCGAGAAGAAATGTTGTTCCCACTGTCACGTCCTATCTCCCAGCCCAGCCCTAGGCATCTACCTAGTCTCCAGGAATTGGCCTGTTCTGAATATTTCATGTAAATGGAACCATACAATATGTTGGGATTGCTTCTTTATGTCTTTCAAAAACCAGTAACTCAATGATTTAGTCAAATGTCAAAAGCTCAAAAAACATCTAACCTCTGAGCCTCTGCACACACCTGGACTCAGCACCCCAACACCAGGGTGCTGCTTTGGGGAGTGCCCCATGCTCTTCACCTGGCCCCTGCAGTCACTGTTCTGAACTCCCCTTCAGCTGCAGGGTTGTGCTCACATGTGATCATGGTAAACAGCAATGTTAATTGAACGGAAATATGAGACCAGCTCAGGGATGCACAGTTAAGTTTTCCAAGCCTATCTTGTCCCTTCTCCTTCCCTTCCCCCTTACAAAACTGTACAGAAAGCAGGAATACCACCCCCCATACACACCTTGAAGTTCCCCTGATTGTCCAGTTCTCCATGGAAATCTTCTTATTTGTGGGAACAGAAACAAAATAAATGCCCTTAAAAGGAGACAAGCAACAACATGAGGACGACGCTTGCGCAGGCAGCCTCCTCCTTACCCTGCTCTGGCCTCTAGAGAGCAGGGGTTGGGCTCCGAAAGACACCCAAGAAGGCTGTCTGTAGTTTGGCCTCTCCTGAAACAAAGCAGGGCCTGGGAAGCCTCCCTTTCCCTGTGGGCCACCTTCTGGCACCAGATGCAGGTACTTTGTAATTTTACAGAGAAGCGCAGCTCCAACTGAGGCCTTAAAATAGGAAACACTTCTAATACAGGCGTTATCTGTGGCAGAGAGAGCACAAACAAGGCAGAGGGCCAGCTGCGTTCAGCTCCGAGTAACAGCAGAGAATGGGAACTAGAGCAGCATGGGCCTTTTCCCTCCAGTGGGCGGTAGCCCCCTTTGAGGCACTATTTATCTTATTTTACCTCTTCTCACTTCGGCATCTCAACCACTTTCGTCTGAAAATCTGCCTCACCCATGGAATTTAAAAACCTATAAAACAAATACCTTTGATGCAGGTTGAAATGCTTAGCGAATGCAAAGCCTTCGGCTTATCGTTAACCATTGGTTTTTCAGAAGGATAAGAAATAAGCTGAGTTCATCTTAGGAGACTTCAACACACCACTCACTCCAGAGGACAGATCAACCAGACAGAAAATAAGTAAAGACACAGAGGCACTGAACAACACACTAGAACAGATGGACCTAACAGACATCTACAGAACTCTACACCCAAAAGCAACAGGATACACATTCTTCTCAAGTGCACATGGAACATTTTTCAGAATAGACCACATACTAGGCCACAAAAAGAACCTCAGTAATTTCAAAAATATTGAAATCCTACAACCAACTTCTCAGATCACCAAGGTATAAAACTAGAAATAAATTTTAGAAAGAAATCAAAAAGGCTCACAAATACATGGAGACTTAACAACACTCTCCTCATTAATCAATGGGTTAACGACCAAATCAAAACAGAAATCAAAGAATGTATGGAGACTAATGACAACAACAACACAAAGCCACAACTTCTGTGGGACGCAGCAAAGGCAGTTCTAAGAGGAAAGTATATTGCAATCCAGGCCTATTTAAAGAAGGAAGAACATTCCCAAATGAATAGTCTAAGACACAATTACTGAAATTGGAAAAAGAAGAACAAATGAGGCCCAAAGTCACCACAAGGAGGGACATAATAAAGATTAGAGAAGAAATAAATAAAATTGAGAAGAATAAAACAATAGAAAAAATCAATAAAACCAAGAGCTGGTTCTTTGAAAAAATAAACAAAATAGATAAACCCCTAGCCAGACTCATTAAGAGAAAAAGAGAATCTACACACATAAACACAATTAGAAATGAGAAAGGAAAAATCACGACGGACCCCACAGAAATACAAGAATCATAAGAGAATATTATGAGAATCTATATGCTAACAAGCTGGAAAACATAGAAGAAATGGACAACTTCTTAGAAAAATACAACCTTCCAAGACTGACCAAGCAAGAAACAGAAAAACTAAACAGACCAATCACCAGTGACGAAATCGAATTGGTAATCAAAAAACTACCCAAGAACAAAGCCCCTGGGCCTGATGGATTCACCTCTGAATTCTACCAGACATATAGAGAAGAAATAACACCGATTCTCCTTAAAGTTTTCCAAAAAATAGAAGAGGAGGGAATACTTTCAAACTCATTCTATGAAGCCAGCATCACTCTAATACCAAAACCGGGCAAAGGCCTCACCAAAAAAGAAAATTACAGACCAATATCCCTGATGAACGTAGATGCAAAAATACTCAACAAAATATTAGCAAACCGAATTCAAAAATACATCAAGAGGATCATACACCATGATCAAGTGGGATTCATCCCAGGGATGCAAGATGGTACAACATTCGAAAATCCATCAACATCATCCACCACATCAACAAAACGAAGAACAAAAACCACATGATCATCTCCATAGATGCTGAAAAAGCATTTGACAAAATTCAGCATCCATTCCTGATTAAAACTCTCAACAAAATGGGTATAGACGGCAAGTACCTCAACATCATAAAGGCTATATGACAAACCCACAGCTAACATCATACTTAACGGCGAGACGCTGAAAGCTTTTCATCTAAGATCTGGAACAAGACAAGGATGCCCCCTCTCTCCACTGTTATTCAACATAGTACTGGAGGTCCTAGCCACAGCAATCAGACAAAACAAAGACATACAAGGCATCCAGATTGGTAAAGAAAAAGTCAAATTGTCACTATTTGCAGATGACATGATACTGTACATAAAAAACCCCTAAAGATTCCATTCCAAAACTACTAGAACTAATATCTGAATTCAGCAAAGTTGCAGGATACAAAATTAACACACAGAAATCTGTTGCTTTCCTATACACTAATGATGAACTAACAGAAGGAGAAATCAGAAAAACAATTCCATTCACAATTGCATCAAAAAGAATAAAATGCCTAGGAATAAACCTAACAAAGGAAGTGAAAGACCTGTACTCTGAAAACTACAAGACACTCCTAAGAGAAATTAAAGAGGACACTAACAAATGGAAATGCATCCCATGCTCTTGGCTACTAAGAATAAATATTGTCAAAATGGCTATGCTACCTAAAGCCATCTACAGATTCAACGCAATCCCTATCAGACTACCAACAGCTTTCTTCAATGAACTGGAACAAATAATTCTAAAATTCATATGGAACCACAAAAGACCCCGAATAGCCAAAGCAATCCTGAGAAGGAGGAATAAAACAGGAGAAATTACGCTCCCTGACTTCAAGCTCTACTACAAAGCCACAGTAATCAAGACA
>JAVSCE010019149.1:0-77116 GCA_032199065.1 Smutsia gigantea
AGAGGAAAGAAATGTGGGAGCTGCAAGCTCTCAGGTAAAGGAGCAGCAAGGCATTTGGTTTCTGGCCAGGAAGGCATTTAGCTCTGGGACCTGAAAAAGGACAGGCCTCGTCCCACTCCCTTTGAAGAAGAAGATCTGCTTGGGCACGTCCTCTGGGCCAGGAAATTACATGAGGGGCCTGACTTTCCTGCCGAGATGTCGGTGATGCCCCCATTTTACAGATGAGGAAACCGAGGCACAGAGAAGTGCAGTAACGTGGCAAGCCCAGGCAGCTGGTAAGGGGCACGCCCTGCGCCTGAACCCTCTCCGAAGTCTGGGCTTTCATCTCATTTGCCTGGGGCCATCCTTGGAGACCGTCACAGAGCCAGGGGAAGCTGGGATCTCCCTCTGCTAGGAGCCTCAGACCATTTAGGCAGGCCCACCATCCATGGGCCCCTGCACTCCAGGGAAATGAACTTGCTTTCTCTTCAAGGTCAGGGCAGGCTCTGTTCCCTCTTCCGGGCAAGCAGTGACTCCAGACAAACCTGGCTTCTCCTTTAGGGCCCAACCAGGGCAGTCTCCTCCAGGCAGCCTTCCTGGATTCCCCCCAACTGGTTACACCCCATCTCCACAGCTCTTGTCTCCAAGCCATCACTGCCTGCTCACATGTGTTCCTCTCCCGGAGATTTCCTCGAGGGCAGAGACCAAATCACTCAGCAGGTCACAGAGGGAGGGCGAGAAAAGTGGCTTCTGACCCAGTACGTAAACACCAGAGGCCAGGAGGGTGAAGCCGAGGGTCCTCTGGCCACCTTGTCCCCGAGGCCACAGGGAGGGGGCAGTTTCAGAGCAGAAACCCCTCTACCCGCAAACCCCATCTCAGGCCATGGCTATTGCACTAATCAGCGACGAGGGAGGCAAACCAGCAGAACAGCTCTTCCAGGCTGGAGGACTTCAGTGCTTGTAGAAAGCCTGCCCTGGGCCCTGGTCCAGCATCTATAATCCCACTCAGTGGCCTCTATACAGGGGAAATTCTTGAACCCCTGGCCTCCCTAATTTTCCCTCCTGCCCCCATTTTAAGGTTTGAAGGACAACTGTTCCTGGTGGGAGAAAGTTCTGTAGAGAACTCACTGCTTCGGCACCAGGAAGGGGCCCAGGCAGCCAACACTGACCCCAGAGACACGAGAACTGCTTTTTCTGCTTCCTTTGTAACCTCACGTCTGGCAGAGCCTGGGATCACTCAGTGTGAAACCTGCGGGCAGAAAGTCCCCACCCCCACCTGGGTGGTGGCAGAGGTCATGCCAGGCTGATGGCTGGCCCGTGACTGATCGAGTGGGCAGCAGAGGCCAAGCTACACCCAGGCAGGTACCCAGAGCCCAGGACCTGGAGGTCTTTCAGGTCTGCCTCCCTGTCACTTGATTGGCACACCTTCAGGGCAAAGGTGGCAGCCCCAGGTGGCAGGAAAGGGTGAGAGGTTTCCCCCAGCCAAAGGCAGGGCAAAGGCCAGTACCTTGCAAAGTGGCTCCTGAGAAGCTTGGGGGAAGGTCTGCTCAGCTCAGAGTTGTGGGTGGATGCACCGTGCCAGGGCCTCTGGGGAGCTGGGTGGCCTCTCTGTGCCAGGGCCGGTGAAGGAGAAGGGCCGGGCCTGTCTCCTTACGGGACTTCCCCTGCCCAACACTCCTGTCCCCAGCCACTGCCAAAGGAAACTCCCCCACCACGCGCTGCTCCAAAAATAGCTCTGGCTGCCACCTCTGTGGTGAATGGAACTTGTCACAGCCGCCAGCGAGCCGATGCTCACCAGGGATTGGAATCTGATGGCGGCGGCCACTAGACGGTCTTGGAGAGAATGTGGGTGTGTCCAGGCTTGGAATGCAATCAGAGTCCACTCAGGGACTACCCAGCCCTGCTCCCCCATTTTACCCTCCAGCAAACTGGGGCGGGAGGACCAGAGACTCGCCGAGGGCCCTGAGCCCAGCAGTGACAGTACCTCGCCAGGACCTGGCCTCCTTACCCCACTCCACATTGCACAGGCGAAGAGACTTGCCCTCCAGGCTCTAGGAGTCCCTCACCTCCAATGGAATGAGGCACATGGACAGCAGCCGGTGGGATTAAACCAGCCTGGGCTCTGGGAGGGTCCCTCAGCCCTGGTGCTTCATCCCCACAGTGTCCCAGCAAATGCTAAGAAGTGTGAAAGTTCTTGCTGTCCCTTTAAAAGCTTAACCCTTTCTAGTCTTTTTGTAAGTTGCACCAGGACTATTTGTTGCCTCAGCGAGGAGAGCCTTATAGGCAGTGGCCCTGGGTTCGAGTCCTGATTCTGCCATGTCCCAGCTGTGCAGCCCTCTGTTCTCATGGGACACATGAGACAAGGGACCCATGAAACAGGGACGAGAATAGGATCTATGCCGCAGGGTTAGAGGGTTTCATGACATTAAGTGAATCAGAAGTGTTTAGCCCCGGACCTGGCACATAACAGACACCCAATCAATGGAGTTACTGTTTGATTATTATTACAGCCTTATTTGGCCCCACGCTCTCCCAAACAAGGTCATGGGTCCACGAAGTGGGGACTCAGAGTATTTCTGCCTTCCATTCCTTCCACGCCTCCTTCCAGCTCCCTTTTCTGGGTAGGGTCTGTGCTGATGACTGGTACCCCAAGATGATGCAGACAACCCCCCTTGGCCCTTACAGGATCCACAGGACAGAACCCCAGACCATGGGAACAGAGATCTATAAGCCAGCAAAGAACGTGACGAGTGCCTGGGAAGAGGGCCGATGCACTTTCACTTCTGGCCGGGCAAGGCCCCAGACAGCTTCTTACAACAGCCAGAGTCTGAGGTGGCCTGGAAAGACGGGCAGGATTAGGAGCAAAGGGGCGGGGAGTTAATTCTGGCAGAGGACTCCACGGGATCAAAGGCTGCGCATACTTGGGAGAAGTTGGGGGGGGGGCTCCCGGCCTGCCCCAGCCCCCACCTCTGAAAAGCGCTCCACGGCCAGCGCCTGCCTCCTCGTCCTCCAGAGGACAGCCACCTCTACCCCAGCAAACTGCCCCACTCCCATCTGCAGCCCCACCACATGGCAGCTGAGGCCCTGGAGGGCACACCGAGTCACATCCGGGCACCAGGCTCGGCCACCTGCCAGCGCACCTTCCCTGCCTGCTGGCTGCCGGCCCCCTGGTGGCTGCACCTGGGCCCAGGCCAGTCATCCACCACCCCGCGTGGGCCCTCCTTGAGGACTGTCCTCCACGACCCAGTTACGTGGGTGTCATCAGCCTCGACTCACAAAGTGGGCTCCAGACAGGCGGGATCAGGGCCCTCAGTTGGGCACTTACTGCCTAAACATTGTTTTTCTCCTGCTTTGGGATCCTGTTTGCTGACGAATTCCCTCCAGGACACCGCAGGGTGCCTGGCGGCAACAGAGCCCACAGCGTGCGCAGCCCGATGGAGCCCTCCTCTTCCTCCTGGGCCCGACGCCACGGGCACCTTCCGGAAGTCTGACCGGCTCTGCTCGGCCTCTGGGCCCTTGAACATGTGCTGGTCACTCCCAGCCTGTCTCCCTGGGACACAGAAGTGAGCGCAGAGACAGGCATGCCGTCCCCTCCATCGGGGGCAGGGGGCCTGGGGCCTCCTGGGTCACCGAAACCCTCCAGCACCACGTCCTGTGGCTGAGCTCGGCTCCTCCGCCCCGTCCTGCCACCCCCCCAGCACACAGTCACAGTTGCTGGCGGTCCCTGTACTTCCTGAGTCACGGCCCCCTGGGATCCCTCATGACCCTGAGTCCAGGCTGGGAAATGCAAGGCCATTTCTAAGTCCACTTGGGTGATCTCTGCTCTGAGCCCTGGCATGTGGCACGGTGGCTGAGGACCCCCAAGGCTTGGGACTCACTTCTCGGTGCCCCCCCCACCTCCCCGACAACATCGTGGGTCTGCTCTACAGTCCAGGAGGGCTTTTCTGGTGCTGACACCTTTGTCATAAGGCTGATCGAGGATTTGTTACTTGCTGGTGTACTTGAACCTGAGCTCAGGACCCTGATCTGATCAAGTGCTCATTTCTGGTGGGAAATCAGATCTTCTGGGTCTGGAATCACTAAGGGGACACTGTCTCTGACCTTGGAAGTCTTTCTGAGCCTTCCAGCCCCTGGCACACTGCCCTCCCCATTCATAAGCCACAGCACATGCGGACATGGCTTGGAGGCCTCCTGGGCTCCCCCCAGACACATGAACTGTGCAGAACACACTTAGAACAACTCTAAGGGCTGGGTTGGGAGGCTGGGTCAGGTCCAGCAGGAGCTGGCAGCTCATGTGCTCCTAAAGCAATCCTGCAAGGCAGATGGTGCGGCCATTTGACAGATGGGGACACGGAGGCTCAGAGAGGTCATGTAATTTGGTGGGGGAGTCCCAGCTGGAGAGAGGCAGAGCCTCGATGGAAATGAAGGCCTGCGTCTTTGCTCACCTGGACACCCTCTGCAGTGTACACACTGGGTTCCTGCCTTCAGGCAAGAAGCAAACTGGGTGGTGGGGGGTCCAGATCAAAGTGTTTAACGGGACTTCACAATCCCAGAAGAGGCCATTGATTCTAACTTGGGGCAATCAAGGGGGCTTCACGGAGGTGGTGGCACTAGGTTCCCCTGGGACCAGAGGGCCACACAGTAAGGCGGCAGAGAGGTGAGCCCCAAGTTCAAAGCCTGCACTGCCTGTCCAGACACATGAGCTCGGCTGTGGTGGCCTCTTTGCAGTTCCTCCTCTGTAAGTAGGTGCCCAGGGAGGGCCCACCTCATGGGGCTGTTAGGAGGACTGAGTGAGGACATGTGGGCACAACGGCAGCCCCAGACTATCAGGACCTAGGTACACACAGGAGCTCAATTAATGTGGCTGCAGTGACTATTATGATTGACATCGTCGTCATGAGAACCAGCACTCAGCACGACCCCTGCAGCAAACAACTCACCCTGCAAACAATCGTTCACACGGAGGCCGGTCAACATTCTCCAGGGCACCCCAGGCCTTGGCCAACCAGACCTCTGGTCTGGCAGATGTGGCAGGAGGCACCCATGGCCTCCGGGGGATCCCCGTGGCAGGAGGATGGGAGAGGCCGCATGGGCTCCTGCCGCACTCTCTCAGAAGCTGGGACATGATGGCAAAGCATTTTACAAAGTCACCAGGACAAGGAACCTGAACCGTACCCCCTCCCCCCACCGTCTCAATAAAATAAATCTTGGCCCGTGGCTGGTGAGAGGCCCTATATATTTACATGACGATGGTGCCTCATGATCACAGGGCTCGTGGTTCCGGCAGACGGCGTGTGGCAGGGATGACAGCGGTCCTAGGAGACTCACTATTTTCCAGCGACTTTTATTGTCCATTATATCCCGGCGTTTACAGGGCTCTGCTCGGGGCCTGGCAGGAATATCACACACGGTGGGGCTGGCAGGCCTTAATATTCCAGGCACTGTGATGCAGATCTTCCTTGGGGCCTCATCCATCCTGCCCAAGTCTTTGTGTGATACGGAGACCCCAGGGAGCTCCAGGGGCTCTGGTGGGAGAGCGCTGGTGTGGGGCTAGAAGCACAATAACCCCACCCAAGCCCTCTGCTTTGTTTGTCTGCTGCCCCAGGCCGGGCGCCACTGTTTATTCTTCTACCTTAACTTGGCGTGCAAACGGGAGGGGGTGCAAAGGTGCTGGCTCAGGAGGGCGACTGCTAAATTCTCAAGGATTTTGTGAGACAGTTGACATCACATTGGTTGAGTGAAATCAGCCACAGGTAGGAATAGTTATACCATGGAAACAGGCAAATACCACTAATCAGGGCTTTGGATAAATCCCTCTCACCACCTTTTCCCAGGGAATTGCTGCTTGAACAATAGCATTCCCTTAGGAAGGGGTGACCCAGTGGGCCAGCATGACCTGGAAGGACACATGGACTTAGGAGTCAGGTATGAATCCTGACTTCCTCGACCAATTGCTGTATGACCTTAGGTAAGTTATTTCACTTTGGGGGCCTCAGCTTTCTTATCTGTAAAATGGGGACACACCTGAACTCAGGGGGCTGTTCTGGGGATTATAGCACCTACGGTAAGTTCCCTGGGGGATACCTGGTATGCAGCAGGTACTTAATAAATTAACTATTATCATTTATTCATTCACCACTCACTGAGAATCTCCTTTGTACCAGACACTGCTGAGTGAGAGGGACACAGAAATGCCCCAGTGGCTGACAAATATCAAATTCTTCACATCTGGACAGTTCTTGAATGTCTGCAGAGGGAACTGAACCCACACTATCTTATGAAGCCTATGGCAACACTGAAAGGTGGGCAGAGCAGGAATGACGCCCATTTTTGAAACGAAGAAATGGGGGCTCAGGGGTGGGCATGAATTTCCAGTTGCCCTGATATCAGCGGGCAGCAAGGTGGGGCTCAGCCTGGCGTCTGCTATCTCCTGCTCCAGGCCCATCTCTGAATTCCCAGGCCCAGTTGGGCTGGCCCCCCCGATGGTGCCAGGCGGACCTGTAAGTGAGCCCACACTTACAGGACCAAGGGCCAGAGATAAGGGGACTCCTAGCCTAGGGTCCTGGGTTCTAGTCTTGGCTCCATGATGCTCCAGGTCTTCCCTCTGGGCCCCAGGCTCCCCATCAAAAGGCCAAGAGGGCTTCACCCAGGATGCTGGTGGCCCTGAGGGGCCAGGGTCTGTCTCTAGGCTTCCTGGCTTGGCCAGGGGTCCCTCTGGCCCCACAGCCAGGGAGGACTCAGCGTATCAACACCTGCTGTGCTCCGGCTGGATCCCAGATGGACCAGGGCTTCTGGGCAGGAAGGAAGAGGGGAATGAGGTGGGGCAGGACTCCAAACCACCTGTGCCGGGCTTGCCTCCTCACCCTGCTGTGGAGGGCTCTTCCGTCCGTTTCACAGATGAGGCCAGCGAAGCTCAGGCGGGGTGGTGTCAGCAGTGGGGAGCTGGGATGCACACCCCAGGCTGGCAGCTTCCAGAGCTCAAGGCTGGATGCCCGGCAGGGATCAGGAAGCCATGAAGCCACTGTGTTCTAACGCCCCGGGGGGCCTGCAGGTGGGACTCTCACAGCCACCCAGAGGGGTGAGGAGCAGTCTGCTGAAAGAGGAGAGCCGGAGGGGTGCAGGCAACTCTGATGACTCAAATAACCTTTGAAACTAGGAGGTGGGCGGAAGTGGGCAGCGTTTCTGGCAGGTTTCACCTCACTTCCTAGAAGGATGCGTCACCAGCTTTGTTTAGTCAGCGTTCACTTGACCGTCAACACAGACCTGCGTTCGTGGTGGCACCTCCTGCATCGCTTGTCTCTGGAGCCATCACAGGCTGGCAGGTGGGGACCATCCACCTGTCACGGGAGGGAGCCTTCTCATTTCACCGATGGGGAAACTGCAGCCCAGAAAGGGCAGGGGAGGGGGTGCTGTTGGCTCAGGGGCCCACAGCAGGGACTTCCGTCTTCAAACTCCTTCGCCAAAGGGGTGATTTTTCTATTTTGGGAGCTAGGAAACGCAAGACCCTCTAGAGCTTTAAAAGTGAAAAAAAAAAAAAAAAAGGAGGAAAAAAAAGAACTAGCAGCTGAATAGAATTGCAACAAGGCCCTGAGCCAGACCAAAGAGGTTTCCGAAATTCTGTGCAGTCTGAATTCTTGCGGGCTGAAGGGTCACGCGATTTCCTCTGCAAAAGGCAGAGTTGAAAAAGTCTGACTGAGGGGGAAGGGGGAGGAGGGAAATGTCCACGAGACCAGGGATCATGAGTTTCAGCCTGGCTGCCCCATCGACTTGCGGGGTGACCACATGCGCCCCTTGCTCTCTTTGGGCCTCAATTTATCCTTACTCATTTACCATGCATCCAACTTTGTTCTAATGCACTTAAGTGGCGGGAACCTACTTAGCCCCCGTAGTACATTATTATCTCCTTTTGATAGAAGGGGAAACTGACACAGAAAAAGGTCAGGCATGCTGTCCAGCATAGGTGGAAGACTAGGAATTGAAGCAGTTGTGGTCCCAGAACCCAAGCTCCCGAGCACTGAGCCGTGAGGCCCTGTAGCCTGCAGCAGGCTGACCTCCGGGGTCCTTCCTGCTCTCAGGAGCTTTGCATCCGTGGCTTGGATGCCAGCGGCCGATTTCCGGAGACACTGAACCATCCCCTTCAGTCTGAGCCGCTGCTCCGAGCTGCTGTCTTTTCCAGGACTTCTGATTTCTTCAGTTTGCTCTGCAGCCTTTATAACCACAGCCCAGGAGACCCTTGGGAAGCCCTCAGGTCACTGCAGCCATCGATCCACCTCTTTGAGCCTTGCTGGGAGCCACATGTCCGAGCAGGAATGGATGGCCCCACTCTGATGTCCATTTTGGAGTTTTACACTCAGGTCAGCCTTGGGGACTACAGGAGGGGGACTGGCGTTCAGGCGTCCAAGAAAGGGGAAAGAAGCATCTATTCATAGCCAGGTAGAGCCTGCTCTGTGGAAATATTGCTACTGATGTGACAAGCAGCCCAGCTGTGCAAGATATTCCCCAAAACCTGACCCGGGAACATCCACGTGGAAGGCTCAAAGACTTGAGTGGTCACCAAGTTTATAAAATAAGCCTGGATGCTCAACCATGAAATTCCTGAGGGAATAAAGTTCTGACCCAAAACGTGTCTTCCAAAACAAAATTCTTCAGACAACAGACATTTTTTGGCTTAAAAAAACAGACGGCTGCTCTCTGTTTTGCTCTGATCTCTAGAGTAAGGAATACTCAAGCTAAGGGGAGCAGCCACCAAAGCACGCTCCCAACCCCCTGCCACGCGCTGCACTAGGTATTTGGCTGTACCGACTGATTCCCATGGAGGGGGCATTATGATCTCCATTTTGCAGATAAGGCACCGGAGCCTCAGAGAGGCACAAATTCTCACAGCTGCAGGCAGAAGTGGAGGCTTCAAACCCGGTGCCAGCCGGGAGCGTAGAAAGCTGGGGATGAACCCCAGCAGAGCCGGCTGTATGCAGACCCAGAGGTGCAGAGTTCAGTGGGGTGCGTGCACACCAAGTCTCGGCCTGGAGGCACACACTCATCCCTCCACAAACCCAGAAATGTCTGAGCACGGAGTCTTTGCCAAAATAGATAAGGGTTCCCTGGGGCAACAGAAGAGCCTAGATCCCTTCTTCCTGATCCACAGGCTGCCCTTTATCCACAAAGCAGGCAGAGGCCGCACTGGCAGGCGCCTCCGGGAATGGTGGGGCCCTGTCATTACAGGGAGTGGCCACTCTCCCGCCCAAAGGAATACCGCCAGGGACGGCGGCTTGTGCAGAGCACTGAGAGGCTCTCAGCTCTACGTTGTGCTGGCTGATGGCGCCAAGGACTACTGCTGATGGTCTGTGTTTCAGAAAGCTAGAGTGAACTGATTCATGCCCTCTGGTGTCATAAGTCAGTAGGGTGCAGAGCATGGCCTGGTGTCAGAAAGCCCTGGGCCAGGCCACCTCCCCCGAGGCTCTGAGTCTATTCAGCGGGGCTGTTGCGACCTGGCCCAGGCTGTGGCGATGGCTCTTGCTCCCTGGTCTCGGGTCTCTGTGTGCATCTGTCTTTTCCATGGGAATGTCGGCAGGCTCCCTCGGTCTGCCCAGGTCCTGTGACAGCAGGTGGCCTCAGTGGTCCCGCCTGGGAACCCTGTTTTAACCCAACTCAAATGATGGCAGATACTCCAAAATACTAACGCTTGGTGACACCCTATGCAGACAGGTGTTCTCCCCATCCCGCACGTCCCTGTACCATGTCCTTGTTTTTGAACAGTGTCCTTACAAAACATGTTCACCTGGAACCTAGGAATGTGGCCTTACTTGGAAACAGGATCTTTGCAGATATAATCAAACTAAGATGAGGTCACACAGGATTAGGGTGGCCCTAATCCAATCACTGGTGTCTTTCTAAGGAGAGAGAAACTTGGATGCAGAGACACAGGGAGAACGCAGAGATGGAGAGATATGTCTGCAAGCCAAGGGACTCCAGGGATTGCTGGCCACCCCCAGAAGCTAAGCGAGAGGCATGGAACAGCCCTCAGAAGGAACCAACCCTGCTGACACCATGGTTTTGGACTTGTGGGCCCCAGGCCTGTAACAGAGTAAATTTCTGTTTTAAGCACCCCAGTTTGTGGTAATTTGTAATGGCGGCCCTGGGAAATGAACACGCTCCCACCCCAGCCGGGAAGCACGTCTGGCACTCACAAGCGGCCACAGCCTCCTGGGCGCTCCAAGCATTGCAGACTTCGTGGAAGACTCCAGGCTCAACTTCTGGTTCTGGGGCCGCAGAGGAAGTAAACCAGCAGTTCCCAGGTCTGGAGATTTCACAGGCCTATAAAGCTTCCCCCAAATTCTGAAGGGGTACATAGGGTTGCCAGCTTTTACTGGCACTTAAAATAAAATGTCCATCTATTAGCACCATGCTGCATAAAAGGACAACTGACTTAAAGTAGCTGATGTCAGGCCTGTCCTTCAGTTTTCTCATCTCACCATAGATCAGTGAGAATCTCACACAGCCTTGGCCTGGCCTGGGTCTGGCATTTGGGAACCAGTAAACCCAAGCCACTGGGTCCTGCTTTTCAATCCTGGCCTAGGAGAAGTGGGGCTGCCCTCCTCCATGCTCCTGTGAGTACAGAAGGGAGATTTTCTCCCTCTTAAAATTTAGACCAATACATTTCAGTTAACCTATGGGTAATGCCAGTTAATCCCCTCTGAGGGCTGGGTGATCTCCACCCTGACAGAGGAGGCATTCCTGGCCAGTCAAGAAGTGGGGGGTCAATGGGAAGAGAGAATACAAAGGAAAAGCAGGAGAGGGAGAGAGAAGCAACGGCCCTTCTGGTGAAAAGAAAACCGAACTGTGAAATTACTCAACATGCAGACATTGGGGGCCGGGCAACTCCAGCTCTCTTCAAAGACACCTCATAAACCCGCACCCAGCCTTGGAGGGGGAGGCCAGATGCCTGGCGCTCCGGGAGGAGCTTTCGAAACAGCTGGCCCTGGCAGCCTGACGACCAGTGGAAGCCGGTCACCCTGTGCTTTGGGAACGTGTCACCCACGCCTGCCCTGTGGTGACCAATGAGGGACAGTGGGAGAGCCGTCCTGGGGACAGCAGTCTGTGTGAGCATGAGGGATTTCTCTTCCAGCAGTTCAAAAGTGCTAATCCCATCACAGAGATGGCGTGGGACGCCAGGGACCCTTTTGCCTGGGTCCTAGGGCTAAAGGCTGTGTCCAGGGGGCCTTGCCGGGACAGTCGTGTGCCAGGCAGCCAGTATCTGATGATAAGGTCTGACACCGTTGCCTGGCAGTCCATCTCTCCCTCCCGCCCATTCTGCACGCCCAGGCCAGGGGCAGGGTGGGCCCCAGTTCTCAGGAAGCCAGGAAAACACACTCTTTTCTGGGCTAAATGCCCAGATTCCTTGTGCAGTCACAGGACACGCTTTTTCTGAGCCGATCCAAAGCCACAAGCACGGACTGGAAGCTTCTTTGGGCCCTGTGGACCTGGGGACAGTGGCGCACCTGGAATTCCAGGCTGAGAGCTGGTTGGCGAGAGAGGCCCCAGCGGGTCTCCAACAGGCAGGGGCTCAAGCCTGCCCTGCAGTGTGACCAAGGGAACAGATCTGTGCTTTGCAGGCCTGTTTTCTTCTCAAGAAAACGGGGTCCGTCCATTCCATCATCATTCGTCAAGCATTTCTTGAGAGGCTCACCAGAGCCAAGCACTGTCTGGGGCACAGGGCCTGCCCCCTCCCCCAAGAGGTGTGGAGATGTGGACACAGACATGGCAGCCAATAAACACGATCTTTTGGGATAGCAGAAAGTACCATGAGGGACATGCAGCTGAGGAGGGGGTCAGGCAGTACGAATAAGAGGGACCTGGCCTCACAGGGTCACTGGGACAATTAAATCAGACTGCACAGAAGCAGCTCTCAGCAGCTGAGTGGGGTCCTCCCGTCCTCCTACTGCCCAGGAGGAGCAACTACTACCAGAAAGAGAAGGGCTGGAGTGGGAATCAATCCATCAATCAATCAATCAATCAATCAATCAAGGGAGAACTGAATGCAATTCCAGTGACAATACAAGTCGCTCGCCAGGTTGCGCGTTAGAATGGGCTCTTGCAGATAAATGAGACCACCTGGAAATAGGGGGAAATAAATGTATTCCTAGGCAGACAACTTGTCTGGCCTCAGCTGATGTATTTCCATTAACTCTGGCTTCTCTCATCCCCGGGAATCAAAACAGCTTCTCTGACGAGGAAGAAAAAAAAATGACACGTAGAAATCCAGATTTAGGGAAAGTAACACATCCATGGCACTTTTCTCCCTTCCCAAAGCAGGCGCTGCGAGCCTTACATATTTTATCATTCATTCTCACATTGTCCCCAGCAAGTTGGTAGGCGTCGGCCTTGTTTTTCACAAGAAAGCTGTCGAGAGAGGCTGAGGGTACGGAGGTGAGGGGCCTCCCTCCTGACACCCACAGGAAAGGGCTGGGGGTGGGGCGGGGAGGGGAGAGCGCCAGACTCTTCTTGCGGAACTGCGGCCTCAGGCGGTTGGAGCTGAGAAGCTCTGGGAGGGCCACCTGGCCTGCCAGCCTCCCAGTCTTACCACCACCCTTGTCAAACAGCCGCCAGAATCACCCCCCTTCCCTTCCCAACCTCCAAGGCCTCCAGATAAAGTCATCACCCAGAGCTTAGCATCCAAGACCTCCCTACCTGTCCGACCCGAAACCCTGGTGACACCTGTCATCTGCCACCTGGGCTCCATAGGGCCTCCTGCAGCTTGCGGCCACCTGCGGCTTCACACCTTCAGGACCCTGCACATGCAGTTGCTCCCTCCTACTGTGCCCTCTCCACCCGGCTATCTCCTACTGATTCTCAAAGGTATTGGCTCAGGTGCCTCCAGGGAAGACAGATCTGGATTTGAACCCTTGCTGTGTGACCCTGGGTAGGTCACTTTACCTCTCTGAGCCTTGGGTTCACTTATAAAATGGAGTTGTTTAAAGGTGTGGACTAAGCTGATGACAGCACATGTAAGCCCTTGATGGATGCTCTGATGAAAAAGTAGTCATAGCAGTAAGAAGAGGAGGAGTTGTTTTAAAAAAGCTGGTAATTCTACATGCATAATAACATTTGTTAAGAGGGGAGAACAGGCGTTTGTGGGTGGAGGAGCGGCCGGGCATGGGGGAGGGAGCCTCTACCCCAGGCTAGGCAGAGGTCTAGGTTGAGGACTTCCCCCTCTGGACACACACACAGGCCCCCTGCCCACACTGAGCCACCGCAGAGTCGACAGCCCCTTCAGTGCGGCAGAGGGCTTGCCGCTGCTTCGACTCTTTTGTTCTCCGCCTCACTCCGAAGATGACCCTACGGCTTCTGTGGGCCTTGGCCTGCCCCCATCCACCCCCACCCCAAATCCAGGTATTGAAGGCTGACCAAGGAGGGTCAAAGGGCAGAGAGCTCATCGCCCCTCCCTTACGATGAGGACACTGAAGCTGGTCCCAGCCTACCCCACCCCCAGTGGCCTGAGAGCCTCAAACAACTTAAGCCAGAGCCAAATATTCTCTGGAACGCACAGGCCCAATTTCTTTGCTCCCTGACACCAGGGTCTCTAGGTAAGAGGCTAGACTGACAACATCATCCCCTCCTCACCTCTGCTCCAGGCTTCCCATCTCTCCCCATTCACCCCAGGCCTGCCCCCATACCCCTCATCCATCCTGACAGCTGCAGTGTCCCCCATTCCCAACCTCTACTCAGGCCACACACATGCTTCTGGGGGCTACTCTTCTGCTCAAAACCTTTCCAAATGCCCATCAACCACAGGATCCAACCCTGGGTCATCATATATCAAAGGATCATCACACACAGGATCCAGCCCTTCTTTAAAGAATCACCCTTAGCAGACCCACAGGGAATGGGGGTCACACTATTTCTGCCCAGGGCAGGATCCACCCCTCCAGCTGACCCTTTGCCCCTACCTGAGGCCAGGACTTCAGACCTGGTGCCTGAGTCTCAGCTGCCCCGTTGGAAACAAGGCCTGAAGAGCAAACGGGAATGGGTGTGTGTGCATCACCCCTGGCCCTCATTACTGTCAACCAAAGCCTTTGCTGAGCCAGGCCCTGTGCTGGGCATTAGGACCACAGAGCAAAGTGGGCCTGTGCCAGCCTGGAGGGGCTGGCCCATCAGTGGGCCCCAAGGATAGGGGACCCTGCCAAGGTAGGGAAGTGCGGGGGGCTGCAGAGCTCAGAGCAGAGGTCCTGAGGTAGGAGGAGATACTTCCACCCCCAGAGGTGGTGATGTTTGAGGAGCAAGAAGAAAAGCATTACAGGCGAACAGAGCCAGGAGTTCAGTACAGCAAAGGAACAGGGCCTGGCAGGTGTTGGCAGCAGGCAGGGAGGGAGGCAGCTGGAGTGGACACTTCTGAATGCCAGTCCTTTTAGTTATGGGCTCAGGACTCCATGACCATCACCTCCTCAGTCATCCCTCGCCACAGTCTCATGAGGGAAGAATGACCTGTGTTTCGAAGAAAGGAAACTGCAGCTCAGAAAGGTTATTTACTCAGAGACAGCCAGCAAATTAGTGACATGGAGGGGAGGTCCTTCGTTTAAATACGTGGCACCTAAATCTCATCCCTGGAAGTTTAAAAATATGTTTTTAGAAACAGTAACTATAAGAGAATTCCAACTGACAGCTCTCTCAGGGGCTGCAGAGACGTCATCAATCCCTCCTTCTGGTATTTGTGGAATTCCCACTGCGTGCCAGGCACATGGACTCACCCTCCCCGAGTTTACAGGGGGTGAGGCACACAACTAACTAACGATGAGAACAGAGCATGATGGGTGCCCCTGGGGTCAGAGCTCCGTTAAGAGTTGTATTAACTTATGTCTGGTCCCTCTCGTATCTCCTCTCATTCCTGTGCACATGGCAGACATTCCTAATCAATCCCAGAGCCTTCTCAACAATATCCCTGAGGCAGCCACTACCCTCTGCCAGAGCTGGCACCTGAGATGACAAGCATTGCCATATCTGCTCCCAGTGCACGTGAGGGATGGCAGACACAGTGAGTGGAGGAAGTCCCTCCCCATTTCTCCCTCCTTCTCAGGGTCTCAGACACCTCGAATCAGACAGCCAGAGCGCTCAGCATAGCCCTCAGCCAGTGTGACTGTATAACAGCCAAGACTCATAGATACTGGCTCGTATATGTGGAGTTGGGGTGAGGCAGGGGCAGGCTGGGGACAGGCATGGGGACGTCAGGTCCTCGTTCTGCTCTTTCCTGTACCTTCAAGGAGGGGCACCGCTGCTCTCCCAGGCAACAGGAAAATGGACGAACCCCAGAGCTGCACTTAGGAGCTATGTGACCTGAACTAAGTTTCTGGACTCTCTGGGTTCAGCTGTTTCATCTGAAAGTGGGGCCCACCCCCCCAGGACGTGCCCAGAGTGGCAGCCCAGTGCTGGGCATACGTGGACACCCCATAAATGCTGGGTCACTCGAGGTGTTCACAAGCATCAGGAATGGGGGCCATCACATGGCCTGACCCCTCTCCTCTGAGAGACGTCACGGCCCTTCCTGCTGCCCCCTCCTCCTCTGCCCAGGCTCATAAGGTCCAAAGAACCATTCATCGATGAGTTTGGTTTTTCTCTCTCTCTTTCCTTTCCACTCAAAGCAAAACTGTGCGGCAGCTGTTCCTGCCTCTGTCCCCGAGGCAGTTCCAAAGGGCCCATCTTGTCCTGCAGAAGTGATGGCAGTAATTCCATTAATGGGAAGGAAGATGGATGGTACGGGGCGCCCCAAATGCACGAGGAGAGCTGAGTCGGGCCACCCCAGAGGGACGGAAAGTGTTACCGGAACACACCCTCCTTTGGGGCCTTATTAGGTCTTGAAAGAGCTGCCTGCCGCACTCGCTAAAACCTGCTTTTGCCAGCAGAAGCCTCATTTTACAAATATACAACAACAACAAAAAACCTCTAAATGGGAAGAAAACCCTGAAGATTACACTCCCCTGACGCAGTGAGGCTGCAAGCTGCACTGACAGCTCAAGTCTTTAGCCTCGTCGACTCCACGTTTAAATAAATGGGCCCGAACGCCAGCTCACCATTTTGTGAGCACAGAACACGGCTGTTTCTTTGTCGTTTAAGGACTGTCTGCCAATGGTGGGATGGGACAGCTTTGGAAACATTTTCTTTCAAATGGCCTGTCTGTCCCAGATGCCATAAAACCCTACCGCCCTCACGTCCACCCCTGGAGGACTCCCTGACTCGCGCCCCTCCCCAGTCATCACACTGTCCCTGCTCTGATCTCCTGCCCTAAGAATCGGTGGCCTCTCAAAAGCAGTTTCACTGTGGAGTGGTGTCCACTTCCACAAATATGCAGAGGGCTCATTCCCCTCTCCAAATCAGGATCAAGCTGCTGAACTGTTCTCTGGGCTTCAGTTTGTCCAAGTGCAGAAGGAGGGTAGAGGCTGAAGACTGGCCAGAGATAGTGGCTGATGACAAGCAGAGCAAGTGCACACGGAGTCAGGCTGCCTGGGGCTCGGTGATGTTGGTGAGACGTGGAACCTCTCTGGGCCTCAGCCTCCTCATCCCTAATATGGGGCTAACATGGGGCTACCTCCCAGCCCTGGAGTGAGGAGTAAATGCAATCCCAGCTCACAAGGGACATGGTCATTGCTCTGGCCACTTGGAGCACCACTGGTCTTTCTATTTTCCTGGCCACACCCTCCTGCAGAACCCAGCACCACCCTGACACGTAGTAGGTGTGCTGATGGAGCATCTGCTGCTTTCAGCAGAATCTGTGGCTTTTTGCCTACTTGGAAAAACAAAAACAGCCATTCACACCGGAGCAGTGTGTGTGCTCCAGGAGCTCAAGACTTGGGTTCAAATCCTGACTTAGTCACAGACCTACTGGGTGTTCTTGGGCAAAGGACTCAGCCTCGCTCAGCTTCCCCTTCCCCGTCTGTAAAATGGGATGAATAGAACCTGCCACACAGGGTCACTGAAAAATCAGGACAATTACACGTGGCAGGGGGGCCTGCCTGGGTTGGCCCTAGTGACCAGCAGCCCTGAGAACGAGCAGCTGAGAGTCCTGGGAGAGCCTGAGAAAAACTCCCACATTCCAACTGGGAAAACCACTTTCTCGAAGACACTTGAGCAAAGCAAGTGTGACGAGGCCATCCCAGGCCTCCTGGGAGAGCTGGGACCCCGAACAACAGGCAGCATGTTGGGTCCCCAGCGACCGCCCTTTGGGGGGAGAGGGAGACGGCGGGAGGATTGCTCAGGAGGCAGCCAGGGGCGCTTGCGCCGTGCCCTGACACAGCCCCTGTCCATGTGTTTCCAACACTCAGACCAGTAACGCTGAACATACGTTACTCATTTCGATTCTGGTTTATGATCGCTCTTCCCGGCCAGAATGCCAGCTCCATTCTGTCTCTTTTGTTCATTATGCATCTTAGAACAGTGCCTGGCTCTGCTGGACCGATGAAGAACCAAACAAATCAAGGACGGGATGAATTCCTCGGGGAGGGTGGCTCCGGGCTGAGGGATTCCAACATGCCCCATGTGGAGAGGTACCCCTGAATGTTACAGGTCCTCACCCCACACAGTGTCAGTTATCATCAGTACAATGACGGCCACCAATTGCCAAATGCCCTTTATGTACCTGCCCACCTCACTGGATCATGAAACTCCCTCAGAGGCAGGAACTGAGATCAAGTGAGGAAACCGAAGCTCCTGGTGGAAAGCAACAAGCCAAGGAGATACGGTGGGCAGAAGGGAGAGTTGTGACCCACACCCAGGTTTGTCCAACCCCACCAGCCGCTCCCCCACCTTTGGGCCTAAGAGTGGCCACAGGGCTGGCTAGATCTTGGAGAAAATCTGGAGGTGAGGCCTCAGGACACGCTCCCTGCCAAGAAGGGTGGCCGTTCAGAGGCAGGAGCTGCCAGGCAAGGGCGATGCAGTCTGGCTGCCATCCCGTCCCCACGCATATGGAGGAGACAGTGGAAGCAGAATGCTCAGCCAGCCGGTGGCCCCAGCCATCCAGCCGCTGCATGCCTGGGATGGAGCACTGGCTTTGGAAGTCAGGAGGGCCTGGGTTTAAGTCTCAGTTTTCAAACTGTGTGGCTTATGGCTTTGGACTGGTGGCTTCATTCTCTGAACCTCAGTTATCCTCATCTGAAAAATGGAAGCTGTTGTGAGGATTACCTCAGGTCACACAGATAAAGCACTTGGCCAGATCGCTGGTACTAAGTAATTAATGTTAATTAATTTTCCTGAGCCTCGCTCATTTGTGTTGTCGAGAATGGCCAGACATCACATCCTAAGGCTGCCAGGATCCCCAGTTTCAGGCCTGGAACAGCGAGGGTGGCTGTGGGATCCGAGCTCCCCACCCAGTCTGCCTAGGGCACCACCTGCTTGGCATTCTTTCTGGGCAAGCGGGTCAGCAACCTCGTCATTAGATTTCTGATCCTTGTCACTCAAGGACAGGAAGTCGGAGGGGATGGTTCGGCAATGCAGGAACTTCTAATGACAACGTGAGGGATCAGATCCAGGAGGGCGTTCCAAGGAGGCCCACGTCCGCAGCGCGTCCCTGACACAAGAGGCCCAGGATGAAAAGGGCCAGCTGGCCACTGACAGCAGTCACATCCCAGACCAGTAGTCTGCAGACAGTACCTCACAGTGGAACTTCTCCTTCAAATAAGATTTTTAAAGGTCTCCCTACAAGGCCCAACCCCACGTAGAGACCCATACCTGGGCCTTGCTCTCTTTGAACTATGTGTTGGTGGGAGGAGGCTACAGCCACCCCATCAGTGCTGGCTTCATGTGCAGGTAACCAGAGTAGTTGCATCTGGCCCTGTCTTCCAAAGGGAGCCACGGGCTTGGGGTTTCATGCTCTGTGTTCACTGTCTGGAAGTTCTTTGAACTTGTGTTTTTGAAGTGGAGTCCAATGGAACAACGGTGCGTGTGCAGGTGGCCTGGAGCCTCAGCTCACAGATGGTCCAGCCTTTCCCGGGACGGGTTCTCAACTGCCTGCCCCCTAACCCCAGGACCTCGGCCGCCCTACATCCTTGGCAGTAGCCTGGGTGCAGGTGTGGGGAGGGCTGGGGTCATGTGCGCCTGCACCCGAAGCCATGGGGTGGGGCCCCAGGCACCTGTGAGGTCTGCATGTCCCTTGTTCTGTGAGTGTCCATGGGCCCAAGAGAGAGTTACATTAAATAGCTAAGAAAATAACATCATGACAGTGGAGGCAGACTGTGAGGGAGAAGCTCTTTTCCTGCTTTTTGAATGAGACCTGCATTTTCATTTTGTACTGGGCCCCACAAATTATGTAGCCTGCCCTGTCTTCCATTTATATGACCCTCTGACACCCTCTCCCTTGGCCTGGAGGCCCCTGGAGACATCTCAGAGCCCCATCAGAACCAGAAGACACTGCTGAGTCTAAAAAGGCTACTGCCTGGAAGCATCTCAGAACTCAGCCCTTGTCCCCACCTCTGCCTTCAGGTCTTGTTCTTTGAATCCCTATGGTCAATCATTTATTGCTGTCCCAGCCTGGTGTCCAGGGCTGGGGATGTGCCTATCAACCAGGAGGCAAAGCGGTGACCGAGCAGGCTGGGCTGACGGCAGTACAGCCAGGCGGGAAGAGCACTGGCCCGGCACAGCGTCAGGGGGAGCTGGCACATTCAGGCTGCCACCTCTCCCCGACCCGGAAGGCAGGGCCATCGAGTGGGCTCTGGGAGGCTGGCAGAAGCCCCACTTGTATGGTGGGGACACCCTGGCCTCAAGGGGCTGCTGGAGACCGATGGGGCTATGGTGTCCAAGCTCCCCAGGCCCTGCAGTGCAGGCCAGCTCACATGCCGAGGATAAGGCCCAGGCAAAGGCTGGGGCGCAGGGCCCTCATGTGGGCACAGTCCCTTAATGACGACAAAACCAATGGCGAGAAGAAAGGTAGAGGGGCGGAAGGGCCAGTTCCCTGAGCCCCTGCCATGGGCCAGGCGCAGGGCTTACAGCGGCTCTGCAGGCGCACAGTCGCCCCTGGTTAGGTACCGGTTCCTCACGGTTTCTGTTTTCAGACATTTTACAGACATTGCCTCCTTTCTGTGATTTATAGAGTCCTGTTATGACCAAGCAAGGCTTGGACCAGGCAGCAGCGGGGGCTTTTCTGATATGACTTGTTACCTGCATTGCAGAGCACACAGCAGATGAGCCAGTCGGGCCAACCTGGGTTTGACCCTGGGCCTCCTCCAGCTGTGGGATCTGTCTGACCCACCCTGGGACTCAGTTTCCCATCTGTAACCTGGGTTAGTAAGACTCTAATCCTTTTGGAATTGCTGTGATGATTAAATGAAATATCAGCAAGACATCCACACGCGTCAGCCATCGCTATGTCATAAAACCCCAAACCGTCCAATCAGAAACCCGAGCACCGCATGGCACGTCCCAGGATCTCAAGGAGCTGTTCCCTGCTTTCCAGCATCTGCCACGACTCTGCTCCCAGACTTCTCTCTCCCCCCATTGTCATGGCGCATCAGTCCATAAATATTTAAACAACATGTCATCAGATTATTATAACATATGATCTATAGCGCTGATGTGCCGCAGTTCTGCGCATTTGGGTTTCGTTTTCAGAATATCAAGACATAAAATATTTATGTATTTAGCCAACCACGAGATCTCACATTCTGTCTCAAAATGCTGGGTAGTGGCAAGATACTGAACTGAGATGCGACGTGTGAAGGGGATGCCTTGTTCTCACGTCGGTTCCTGGGGCATCTGGATTGTTTCTGGTTCATTCTGGGGAGGTGATCATGTGGTCAGGCTTGTCAAAGCAAGCAAGAGGGCCAGGATCAAGGAACCCCCCCCAAAACAGCGAGAGAGGTCTAGCCACTAAGTTCTGCGTCATTTTCATCTCTACATCTTTATACGCCTGCCCGTAGTAGGTGCTCAGTAAACACCCACTGGGCAATAGTCACCTGTAGCCCAAAGCCCCACCCCACGGGCTGACAACCGGCGGGAACTCAGTAATACTTGCTCTCGTTTCATTCTCTCCCCCGTGCCCAGCACCAGGCCAGGCATAGAGTGGGACCCAGCAAATGTTGCCGGCTGAACGGCAATTGAAGGAAAGAGGCATGACCAGATAAATCATTTAATTAGCTAATAAATTAATGAGGGATAATGACTCCCTGTCTGCTGGTCAGAATTACATTGTGTGAGACCCTCCTCCTGAGAAATAAAGGCTCTCCAGTAACCCGTGGTGAGTAGGCAAAGGGATTTTTCTGGGTAATTAAGTATCTCCATTGCTAACATTAGCACATCACAGTGACCATATGTCCAGAAGTTTCAGTGCTGCGCATTTCTAAGATCTGCCCCTTAAGCCATGTGAGCACCCATGAACTTCTCACACACCAGCGACCAAACAGCACCTCCAAACTGCTCTCCTGTCCCCAAAAGTCAGCAAAATGCTTTTACGCGTCACTAATCTTTCAAGAGTTTGGAAAATGTGGTCACCAGCAGCCTAACCCTATGATGGTTGAGGTCTGAAGACCTGGTGTGTCATAAAAGCCTCTGCAAACAGAAGTTGTTAGCTTGGAGTGAAAGTACTTTCTCTGCATGATTCCCAAGTGCCGAGCCATTACCATCAAGAACGGGCAGCCCCCACCCTTGTCTCCAGCCTCTGCACAGACAAAAATCCACTGGGTCAGCTGAAGAGGCTGGCATTTAAAACAAACACAAAAGGCCACTAAAATTCCTGGGGGAGACGAACAAAGGAAACGCACTCATTGAGTCAGGCACGCCAAGTCCACGCTTGAGATTCTGGTGTAACTGAATCCGGCTGCACTCAGCTGGACCAGCCAAACGCATGGGTGGGCTCCCTCTCCCCGGGGCCCTGTCTGTCTGCCATGTGGTGCTCGGTGGTCCCGCCATCTGGGCACCCACCCTGGTGGAACCTGGGGTCCTACTCCTATCTGTACCCAGAGGTGGCCTGGGAAGGGTAACCGCCTTCCCTTCCCTAAGCAACCCCCAAAAGTTATGCCCTCTAAAAAAAATTAGTGCTCTTGATAGAAAATATTGCTTTAGGACATGGCACCAACCTGCTCCAACCCAAAGCCACTCCTATGCTGACATCAGAAGCCGCCTCTGCAGAAAAAGGCCCAAGGAAGGAGACCCAGTAACTCGGGGAAGTAAAGCCCTTCTGGGTGTAGGTTCCTCCTACTTGAGATAATTTGACCCTTTTCTAAGAAACCTTCTCTACACCAGGGAGGTTAGTCAGGCACAGCTCAGCCCTTCACTGCTCATTGGGAGGGGCAAAGTTTGCAAACAGACTCAGTAACTCCATATAGACATTCTCTAAGATCCTGCCCCTTTCCTGCCTCAAGCTTTCCATTCGTCCAATAAATATTAATTGAGCACCTACTAGGTACCAGGCACAGACCAAGCCCAACCCTCAAGAACCTGTCCTCTGGTCTGGGAGGCAGATAACAAACATATGACCTCAGGGACGGGTAAGGGTTCCCCAGAAAAATAAAGCCAGGCCAGGAAATGGAGATTGAAGGGGCTGGGGACTCTCACTGACAGGGTGGGGATGGGGGAGTCTCTCTGAAGAGGTGACTTTTGTAGTGTCCTGAATGAAGGGTAGGGGCAAGTCGCAGGCATACTGGAAGGAAGGGTTCAGGAAGGGGACAGCAAGTGCAAAAGGCCCTGAGATGGGGGTGTGCTTGGCATGTCTGAGGAAAGGGGAGGGCTGCATGGCTGGAGCAGAGTGAGCAAGGGCCAGACGGCTGGGCGTGAGGCTGCAGAAGCAGCAGGGGCCCCGCTGCTCTTACAATAAAGACCACAGCGCACTGGGATCTCCGGGGCCCTCGGGGCCTCCTCGCCCACCCTCAGCTCTGTGGCGTAGGCTATTCCCTCTAGCTGCCTAGGAAGCCTGCTCCGGGCGCTGAGCCTGGCCACCCTCCCAGAGCCTACTTCCTCTGCCCTCTGACTCTTCAGAGCAGACCCCCATGCTGCAGAGTGCCTCAACACTATATAGCCTGGACTCTCTGTGTCTGTTTCTTTGTCCATAAAATGGGCATAATGTATGTCACAGAATAGATTTTCTCAGAGGTTGAACTGAGTTAATCCCTGGAAAGGGTTAGAATAGATTATAACATATGCTAAGTGGCTGGTACAAAGGATCTATTGAAGAATTGGCAGGGAGCCGGCAGCTGAGGAATCGGCAGGAAGTTCCCAGCTTTGCACTGTTTGGGGTCTGCCCACAGCCCAAGACCCCAGTCCTGCTCCCACCCACCCACTCACCCTGTGGTCTCCAGGCCTCCCAACACCCTGTCTGGCAAACCTCACATCTCCTTCAAGGCCAGTTCAGGTACCCCTCCCTCCTAGAAGCCCTCCTACTTCCTTAGAGAATAAGTCCCAAAAGATGCCCACTGCAAACTGTTCACAAACACCTACAAGGGGGTTGTGTCACACAACTTCTATCCCCACCAGGTGGTGAGAGGCCAAGGGGCAGGGCCATAGATGGTCTCTGTGCCAGCTCCCAGCATAATGCCCAACTCGGAACACACGGACATATTTCTTGAATGGATGAGTGAATGGGTGGCCACATACCAGCCAGCACACCTGGTTGCAAAGTAAGAGTGAACTCAACCCACACAACAGTGGGGGGTCCATTTCTGCACTGAACTTTGTGCCCACAGCTCGGGCTCGCATACCATGGCCAGAACCTCACCCTGCAAGCTGGGAAGCCATCTGATTTCTGACTGCACGGGAGACCTTAGGTGACAATCATAGAAAAGTCACAGTCTCTCTCTGGGCCTCAGTCTCCCTGTCTGTAAAATGAAAGGCTCTCATACTTTTATTTTTAAGCATCAGGCCCTTTCCTTACAAAAATTTTTTTCTGTGCAAGATAAAATTAACAGTTTTAAAGTGAACAATTCAGCGGCATTCAGTACATTCACAATGTCAAGCAAACACCACGTCTACCTAGTTCTGAAACATTTTGATCCCCCCTAAAGGAACCCCATGCCATTAAGCACTTGCTCCCCATTTCCCTTCCCCTGGCCCCTGGGAACCACCAATCTGCTTTCTGTCTCTGGATTTACAGATTATGGATAATTCCTGTAAGAACCTTTTCTTAAAATGACTCGTTTGCATACTTCCTTAAGGAAAGACAGGAGAAGGTCAGCCCATTCCCCAAAACCTGGAGCTCCTGTCCCCCAAGACTCAAGAGCCTTAGGCCTGGTTTTACTGGCCCATTTCTCAGAGGAGGGAGTGAAGGCACTGGCTTCAAAGACCTCTGGTGCCTGCTGACGCTCTCCCCTCACCCCACGCACCCCTCGGGGTCTTGGCTGTGTCCACAGACCCCGCCTCAGGATCTCTCCTCTCCTTAAGGGAAAAGAAGCCAGCCTGAGGAACCCCAAATGGCTTAGGAGGGGACCAAACACACAGCAACTCCCTCAGGCCTCTCTGCGCAGAACCCCCATGAAGAGTCTGTGAGGGGAGAGGGCCGCCTGCTCAATTTTAATGGAGAGCTACCTGCCCCCGGGGCCTAGGCCTGTGACAGCCGCTTCTGTCCACACAGACCTCTGATGGAGCTGACACTGTGTAAATAATTAACAAAACATCTGCCTTGCTTAATAACACACCGTGGCTGACACAGCTCTTGGGGCCTCCCGAGACTCTCCAACTCCAAGAGGACACCCCGAGAACGTGTAAGGCTCTCTTTCCTAGCCTTGCCGGGCGGTGAGTGGAGAGGAAGGCTAAATACTGATTTCTAAACGTTTCCACCCTGACATTTAAAACCTGCCTCTTCCTAAACTGCCAAGGTCTCCTCCCTGGCTACTTTGACGGTGACAATCATAGAAAAGTGCTTCAGTGGCTCCTGGAGCAGGCCCTCAGTAACTAGAGGTGATCCGTGAACGACGTGGGTTTGAGCTGTGCTTGGGCCACTTATACACGGATGGGGATTTTTTTTCAATAAATATACTGGAAAATTTTTTGGTGATCAACAATTTGAAAAAACATTTTCTCTTCTCTGGCCTACCTTATTGCAAGAATACAGTATACAATACATATGTAAAATATGTGTGAATCAACTATTTATGCAATTGGTAAGGCTTCTGATCAATGGTAGGCTACTAGGAGTCAGCCTTCCGGGAAGTCAGAAGTTATATGTGGATTTTCAACTGCTCAGTCGAAGGGGAGTCAGAGCCCCTAAACACCAACCCTCTTGCCCCACGTTGTTCAAAGGTCAACCATACTTTCTATATCTCTCATAAAATCTCAGCGAGCAAGCATCAAGCACCTCCGAGGGGCTCCCCACAAGCTGAGCATTTCATTGTGTTCTTCCCGCAAACTTTATGAGGTTGTGACATTGTCCCTGTTTTCAGGCGAGGAAACTGAGGCTCTGAGAGGTGAATGACTGTTCATTAAGTGGCAGGTCTGGGTCTCCCACCTCGCTCCATGTGGTGCCGAAGCTCGACTTGATAATGTGACTATGGGTAAGTGCCTTCCCCTCTTTGGGCCTCAGTTTCCCTTCTGTAAAATGGGTGTGTGGGTCTTCTTCGGATTGTGAGCCTACTGGATTCTGATCAGAGCTAAAGATCGTTTGTAAAGTAACTCTGCCCTTCGCAAGTCTCTTCCCGACAACCCTGTGTCAAAGGCTTTGGGGACAACTCCGAAGAGAGAGAGGGCAGGCATTAGGAAAGGGCTCCTGAGCAAACTCCAACCCCATGCTCACGTGCGATGAGAACGGGTCTGAGGGACTAAATCTAGTAGCCTCAAGTACCATTGGGAGCTTTAAGTTCTCCTTAAAGGGGCTCTCCGTTCCCTGGGGTCAACCGCTGCCCCTCCCCCAACCCTATTTTGAAGTGTGAGGCTGAAACAACTCAGGGAAAACGCAGGCACTGCAGGCTCTCAATGGCAGCTTCCCGCCCCCTTCCCCTGTTGGAATTCCTTCACACTCTATGGAATTCCTGCATAAAGCCCCTTTTTCTTTTCTATGAGGTCACCATCACGCAGATGTCTAAGAAAAAGAAAGAAAGGCTCCATGCGGATCAAGGCAGTTGGAACTGAATGCATTTCAGATCCCGGTTACGCCCCCTTTCAATTCCATTGGCCCCTCGTTCGCGCCCGCAGACAGAGCCTAGCTTACAGCGGCTAGTGGGGTTTTTGGTGCAATGATCCCGCCGGTAGATGCCAAGAAGGCCTGGCTAGAAGACCGGGCCTCTGCCACCAGACCACCGGAGAAGTTGTCTGTGGAAAAATCCAGAATTGGGAGACAACGGCAGAGGCTGTGCATGTGGGTCTGTTTCCACACAAAGCAAGTCCTGTTAGAGGGACAGATGTCAAAATACTAGATCACACTCCACATTCAAGTTCCCAAACGGAACGTCACAGGAAATTACAGTACTAGCTGATTTGCCCCAATGTCAGCTCCTGTCTGAAAGTCCAGTCTGAGAAGGCTGCTGGTTTAATTCAGTCTTGGCCAAAGGAAGGGACTGTGCATATGTCACCCAGCTCAGACTGGAATGGGTGAAGCCCTGGCCTGATTTTTTTCTTTTTAAAATAAAGTATTTACCAAAAGCCCTCTTGTTAGTACCCGAGTCAGAAATGAGGAAGGCCAAATACTAAAAGGCTAGAGGGGCTTCGGCCAAGCCCAGTCATCTGCCACCGGCTCATTTCAGAGCCATTTCACAGACAGCCAGAGGGTGCCTGGACCACCTCAAATGACGGCTCCCCCACTGTAGGAGCTCCCCGCTCCCCAGAGCTCCACACTGTGGCCACCATCCGAGGTGATGGCCAAGGAAAGGTCTGTGGCATGTGCACACTTCCTATATTGATGTCAGCAAAAAAAAAAAAAAAAGATAAAAATGTAGAAACAAGGACTATTTTTACCTCCCCAAATCACAGGCCAGACGGGAGAGAAATCCATCAATGCCAGAAACGTGGCTGCGCTTCACACAAGATCTATTATTTCACACCTTAAATTAACGCATCTCAAAGCAATTTGCAAATGTTCATCAATTTGCAGAACCTCCTTAGAAGGGAGAGAAATACCTTTTCCTTTCAACACCAAAGGACACTTTGCAGGGGCACCACGCACCCCAAACCGCTCAGGTCCTCACACACAACACGCCCTTCTAGTATGCCACAGTATAAACCGTGATATAAATGGATATGAAGGAGGAAGAGAGAAAGCCTGGGACTGAAATGGCAAGCTACAAAAAGCCTAGGTAGAAATGATCCCATTGTCAGATATTCAGAATCGAGAGACAGGCCCGTGGAGGTAGCCCTCCATCACCAGGGTTCAGAGAGCTGGGCTCTTCCTGCGCGCAGTGTCCCAGCTTGCCTCCTCCCCACACAAGCCTGGAGGTGCCAACCTGTGTTTACTCTCAGATGACTCATCAGGGTCCTCCACGCTCCACCCTCTGACTCCCTTGCTTGGTCTGACATGAGAAGAGGAAGGGAATATTCTTCTCTTTTTGACAATTGTTTTGACACTTCCCTTCTGAAACCAGTCTTTGGCACTTGGAGAGGAAAGAAAAATGTGAACTGCAGCCCTTTCCATCTGACAGCTTTGGCCCTGGGTGTTGGTCATTTGCCCCTCAGACAGAACCCAGCCACAGTGGCTAGTGGGGTTTTGGGTGCAATGACCCTGCCAGCATATGCCAAGAAGCCATGGCTAGAGCCCACAAGGTGGACAAGGGGGGAGGGCAGGGCGTTCAGGAAGACCTCTCTTGGAAGAGAGGGGCCCAGGACCCCAAGAACCTGGTGTATCTTAATCCCACTATCTTTTGGGCCCAGGAGAGGAGAAAGCAGGACTGAGGTGGCCAGATAGCTGAAGGTTACAAACTTCAACTCTGGAGTCAGAAACGTGGGTCTGGATCCTGACTTTGCTGTTTGCAGGTTTATGGCCTTCCCCAAGTTACTTAACAATCCCAAGTCTCCATCTTCCTCTCTGTAAGGTCAGGATAACAGTCCTGGACCTTAGCACTGGGCCAGACACAGGGTACACAGTGACTGTTACTTCCCAGGTTCAGCAGGAAGACTGTAGGCTCTGCTCAGACAAACCTGGGCTCAAATCCAGGGTCAACTGCGTATTAGCTCATGGTCTTCAGCACATTATTTAATCTCATCTGTAAAATGGGCATCCTGACAGTTCCCAACTCAGTGCTAGTGAGTGGGTTGAGTGAAAGTAGGCACCTGAATTTTGAGTACCATGCCTGGCACACGGTATGCCCTCAATAAATGGTGGCTATTAGTTGTAGAGCTGTTTTCACAAAATTATGCATGTCATTTCATCTCTCTGAGCCTCCCTTTTCTCATCTGTAAAATGGCGATAACACCCTGCCTCGCGGTGAAATTTAAATGAGTAGATGTGTGTGAAAGCACTCAGAACCCAGTCTATGTCCCTTAGGAAAGCAGATGTCATGCCCCTGGGGCCATGGAAAGAGGACAGACCTGATATCAGGCAGGTGACAGAACTCTGTCTCTACCTCCTCTCAGCAGTGTCAGGACAGGAGCTTGACCTCTCTGGGCCTCAGTTTCCTTGTGCATAAAACCAAAGCTGGGAGCACAGTGGAGGCCCCATGAACAGGACTCCCCTTCCCCTTTCCTGCTCATTCCTTGCTCACAGCCACTGGAAACGCCACCCGGCAAAGCCAGGAGCTCCGTTTCTTAAAATCTGCCTTGCTCTAAGCCCAGACCAACCTGGGCTGCTGCTTAAGTCTGAGACTTTATTTTGTGGAGATAGAAACTACTTTTTAGTCATTTCCGAAGCAGACAGGACAGCAGAGGCTGACAAACCACAGGGACCATTTTAAATCCTGGGCCTTTTCTTCTGGGAAGTTAGGCAAGAACCTTCCCAAATGTTTGCCCGTGGGGCTCTCTGCCAGGGAGTGACTCATCCAAGCTCCCCACAGGCATATTTTATTTGGAGGTGGGGGATCGAGGGAGGGCCTGCCCTCGATGGGGGGAGGGAAGGCAGCAACTCCAGCAAACCCAGAAGGTGTTTTTTTCTTTTTTTTTAGGACAAAAAAGAAAAAGAATGTGGGTCTTTTTTATTTCCTTCCAGGTTTTGTTTGCTAAAAGAAGACGTCCAAAGTTCACTGGGTAAGTTGCTGCGTTGGGAACAGGCTCTTCCAGCCGGCTCTGCATCCTTTCAATGAAATTCTTCTTCCATTAACACCACGGTTTTAAATGTGCCTCTAAGCTTTGCCTGCGCACAACATTTTCCCCTCAGAATTTTTAAAATTCACGGGAACCAGGGAGTGACAACGTTCCTAAAGTTTGCCTTACAGCAATTAAGACTTTGGACAAAGGAGATTTTCAACATTTATAAAGCACAAAAACCTGTCAGTCAAAACTGCAAAGGAATAGGCCCTTGAAGACAGTGTCCCAAACATGCTGTGCTCAATTTGTTACTGTATTTGGGGCTCACCCTTGGGGCCCAGTCTCGACAAATAAATCAGATGAGTATCTCTCTCCTCAGTAGAGTCACCCAGATACACAGATGAGTGTCCAGGACCCCTGGTCAACCAGCCCCCTTGGGAAATGGTTAAAATGTGCCAGGGCCAGAGAGGGGCAAGAACAAAGCCAGGGAACCGAGAAGGGTGCTGAGGAAGAACTGAACACAAGCTCTGTAGTGCCAGGCCCACTTCAGCCCCGGCTCAGCCTGTGCATCCTGGAGCCCTACGGAAGGGCCTGCCAGTAGTCCTGCTAAGGCCTGGCTCCTGGGCTTCCCCCTCCGCCAGGTCCAGCCTGGCTCTGTGGGTCTGACCTCTGACATACTGTTTACCAAACAAGGCCTGGCACCCTCTGGGGTACGCACACCAGGACTGCTCTCTGACATTGGGGCCAGAGGTGGGCACATCATATAATACGCCTGGTGGGTACAAAGGAGGGCTCTCAGCCTCTGTACTAAACAGAGGCACACTTCACGACACAAATTACACGCTCACATCCATATATGCCCTCACAGGCTCATAACTGCGCACACAAATCATTATGTGTTCACACACGTGTGTGCACACACATACTTCCTGAACCCCTACAACTCCTTGACAAAAGTGGGATCCACAAGAAGCGCTTGCCACACTCACTGGCACATAGTAAACACTCAATAAATGGATAAATGGAAGCCATGCCCATTCCCCACACACCCCTGCTCAATCACACCGAACCACGCAACCCAGACGCCCCGCTGTGCACACGCAACTCCGCCACAAGCTCCAACACACTTATGCGAACACACCCCGAGGTACAGATGGACACACGACGCCCACGCACGCTCGGACGCACTGCTGCGGACACAACTCAGACCTGCGCGTTCACACGCGCACGGACCTCACGCACACACACCGCCGCTTTCCCCCTCGCGGACCGCGGGCGCGCGCGCGGGCGCGCGCACCCGCGGCCGGGTGTGGATGACGGCCCGTGACCCGGCCCCCGCCCCTTCCCCGGCCCACGCCGGCCCGATCCAGCCGGGCCCAGGCTCTGGCCACTCACCGGCGCGCGGGCGAGCTCGGCTGCCGGCGGGAAGAGGTGCGCGGAGCGGCGGCCGGCCGGCCAGGCGGTGAGTCTCACACGAGTCGGCGGCGCCACGGCTGCACGCCCGTCTGCTCGGTTCCGCCGCCGCCTGCGCGGGCCCGCGCGCTCCGCCCCTCCCCGCCGCGGGGCCGCGCCGCCCCCTGCGCTCGTGCGCGCTGCCGCCACGCAGGCTCGGGGGCGCCCGGGCCGCGCCCTCTCCACGCCCGGACCCCTCCGCTTGTCCGAGCCCAGTGCATGGCGAGTGATCCACTCTGCGGAGGCCCCTGCCCCATTACAAAGATAGGGAAACTGAGGCCCAAACACACAGGGAGTCAGGGCCAGCAGCTCCCCGCTTCTCGGGCTGTAGACACTTAGGATTAGGGTCTGCAGTCAGCCAACCCGTGGACCTTACGACGTGGATACTCATCACCTAACATGGCTCCCCCATCACAGCCTTAGTAATACTGAAACTGGGCAATCAGCAAACATTTATAGTGTGTCTGCTGAATGCGGGCGCTGAGGCAGGCTCCAGGCATATCTCAGTGTGGTGAAGGCGCTGCTCCCAGCCCTCAAAGTACCAACTTCTTCTCGTCTGGAGATCCCCACTTCCTGCGGACCCCAAGACCAGTAAGAGGCAATATGCAGAAGTCTCTGGAAGAAGACTCTACTAATGAATGCTTAACACCCCCTCTAAGGAGACAGCCACTGGGAGGCCTGGCCGGGGCAGCAGCTGAGTTCCCTGCTTCACTTTCTGAGGGAACCTACCCCCTCCCCTCCACTCCGCTGCCTTGAGAGGGGACGCTATGGACTCAGACAGTTCCCGTTTCCACACTTGCTGCTGCTTCTCCACATGCAAAACTGGGCTGAGTCCCCTAGGAGGGCTGTAACCAGGGACTGACACTGCCTGCCCGCCATCTGCCTAGCGTGGTCACAGCACTTGCTGGACGCAGGGGGGTACCCACTAGGCTTCATTTGCCCAGTGAGGGAACGTGCTTCACCTGGCTGTGATCTGTAACAATAATTACGCCAGCTGAGCACCTGTCAGTGTGCCAGATTCATGGCTGCACACTCTGCATGCCTGTAGTAGTCAGTTGCACAGCCTTCTGTGAAAGAGGCATCATGCTACTTCCGTGCCCATTGTACAGATGGGGCAAATGAGTCCTAGAACTGAAGCTTAGAGAAGCCAGTTCTCTTCCCCAAAGTTGCCCAGGTAAGTGGTGGAGCTGGAAGCTGGACCACAGATTGTCTAGTGCTGTGCCCGTGTGCCTAATCTAGGCAGTCCTGCCTCATGAACTGCCTAGCTTGGGGCTGCTGGTATAAGAAGGAACAGACCAGTCCTAGCCCTTGCACAAACCAACAGGCACAGGATGGATCATTCCACAAAATGGTTAGCCGCTGAGTTAGGGATCCGTTCACAACCTCACATCCCTGGGACCATATCTGTGTAAGACTCTGATGTTGGCAAAGCCCTTCCCCAGCCTCACAGAGCCCCTGAAACAGGTATTCCTAATATTCTCCTTTTCCAGTTAGGAAATTGATGCTCAGAGTGGTCAAGCAACATGCCCCAGGTCACACAGCAAGCCATGATCAACAGAACTGTGTCTGGCTGCAGCTGAACTGATGCCTGCCCCTGAGTCTTAGGGAATAAGAAGGCTTGTGCATCCCCCTTCTTACCCAGTTGGGCTGTAATTCAGGAATGGGAGGGGGCGGGGAATCCAGATTTCCTGGCCTTCCTCTTCCTTGCCCCCTACTTCCTTCCTTCTGACCTGGTCCTAGCCCTGAGGGAAAAATCAGGTTAAATTCTGCCCAGTGACCCTCCAAATTCTCTCTGCGTTACATCCACTATCCTGGCCAGGGCAGGGGGTGGAGGGAAAAGGAGACCAACCGAGCCCCACTCAACTTTTGTTTTTAATGAAAAAGATTTTTCAGTGAGTCCCCACATGAGTCACCATGAAGAGGTGCTTCACAAAATGATTCCCAGAATTAGAATGAACATCTCCCTGCACATGGCGCTTGACACTTCCTCCACAGGCACATTTGTGAATCTGGTCTGGGAGAAAGGCTCTCTGTGTTCACCCCCGAGAGTTTCAGGATTAGCATTTCAGCAGAAGTCAAGGCTACCCCCCTGCTATTTTAATTTCTGGGCACCTTGGTGCCTGGCTCTGCACGAGGCATGCCATCCTGCAGCATCCCTGCGGATGGGGGACGTGATTTCTGTCTCACAGATGAAGATGCTTGAGGCTCAGAGGAGCAAGATGATTTGAACACAGCCAGAATTTGAACCTGGGTTTACCCAAAGTTTAAATTATTGCCAGCATTTGGAGGAAAGAGCAGTAGGGGGAAGGGGGCATGAAAAGACAGAATCAGACCATGTTCCTTTGATGCCGATTGGACAAAATGTCTTCTTGCCAGCTTCCTGTTGATGGGAATTTGGGCAGGGGGGGTAGTCTTGATTCCCCAGGAGGTCTCATTTATGCTTATTTTCTGGGTATGATTATCAATAGCATCACTTTTACTCCAAAGTATCTTGGTTTGAATGATCCACTTAGGGTCACGCTATGCAAAGGTCACTGTATTGGGGGATGCAGTATTTACATTACATCAAGTATAAAATGGGAGCCTCTTGTCTGGGGCCTTTTCCACATTCTGATGGCTGCGTATCAACCAAGAACTTACACGACAGTTTATGGGGCTTTTCAGGAGAAGCAAAACCAGCTGGCTGGGGAAGGAGTCAGGACTGCAACTCAGCACTCCTTCCGTCCCACCCCAGCTCTGCCATTCACTCCCTATGTGTCCCTGGGCCAGTTTCCTGACTGGCACAATGAAAGGTGGGTCTCCAAAAGTCCTGTCAACCTTGACCTGCTAGGATTTCCCATTGCCCAGTGCATGCTGTGAAGTCAACTGACCAATGTGGTAAGGATTGGGAAATGCAGGAAGCATAGCCCCTCTCCATGTCATCGTACAATTCACTTTTTGATATAGCAAACCTCATTTTTAGCTATTTTAATTTTTAAAATATTTACTTAATATATATTTTGAACAGATAATACTTGCCCCCATTCCAAATTCAAATGGTGCAAAGGAGTACAAAGTGACATTTCCTTTCCACCTCTTCGTTTCCTGATATACTACGGTTCCCAGACAATGTTATTTGTGTGGGTGTATATATATGTATGTATGTATATATGTGTGTGTTCTTTTCTTTTTTGTGCAAATGATAGCATCTGGTCTGCACTGCTATATACCTTGTGTTTTCATCACCTCTTGGAGATCACTTCCTTTCACTGCATAAAGAGCTATTTCCTTTTATATGACCACATAGTATTCCAAAATATTGCATTTAATCCCCACTTAGCAAGCACCTTCTGTGTGTACTGTTCTAAACACTGTGGGAAATAACAGAAGTCTCAGCCATGGTCCCTGCCCTTAGGGACTTAACAGTCTGGTTGGGGACAAGAAAAACAGAAAACATTGGAGGGGCAAAGAAGAGTAATTTCTCCTGTGGCCTCTAAGTTCATTTGTAAGGTTTGGCTTTGGGGCTAAATGTTAAAAAAATTCTTAGTTCCAGGTATCTGTAGGGTCATTGAAAGGGCCCAGACATGGGTTTTTTGAGACTTGAAAACTCAGTGGTGTAAGTTCAGGCAATCCACTTCCTGCTTCTGGGTCTTAGTATGCTCATCTATAAGATGGGAGCAGTCAACCTCTCTTGCAGGATTTTGGTGGTCACATGAGACTGTATTCCTGAAAATGCTTGGTGAAAAGTTAAATGCTGTGCTCCAGGGCTGGAAGATCTGAGAAGGCTAAGATTTTTCTAAGATGTGGCTCCCAGGAATGGTACATTAAGTACAAGGTGTCATGGCTCACTGTGCCCAGAGGGAAGCATCTGGTAAGTCTTACATGCTTTGCTGATGCTGAGATAGGAGCTGCTAAACAATGATCTCCTTCTGCCTTGGGCAGCGACAGTCACCAACTTTGAGTTGGTTACAGGCCTGACATGGTAGACCTCACACTCAGGAGTCCCCAGAATGTGGAATAACACAAGTTCACCATGTAATGACAGGGAGGGCCTTTGGAGATTAATATTCCAACTCTCACAGTCAGCAAGAGGCAGAGATGCACCCAGTGATGTTGCCTCATCCCTGCACCTCCCTGCAGTCCCCCCACCACCTTTGGTGTTTCAACTGACACATTCAAATCTACCGACTCGTGATAAGTGCCTGGAACCGTGCCTGTCACATGAATTCCCTTAACTGACCTCCTCAACCACACTTTGGGGTGCTGATTGTTGCCCATTTTGCAGATGAGGAAACTAAGACTCCAACACTGTCGATATTAAAATAAAGGAGTTGATGCTATGTTACTCCTTGCCAGGAACACTCAATACCATTGTGCTTCTGCATGAGAACTGGCTTTTGTGACTGCTTAGAGACCTCATACATGGAGATAGGGAACTGTGGAAACAGTATTTGGCCTCCAAAGAAGTTTCATAAGCTCACAGAGCCCTGGGACTTTGTCCCCCTCTTCCTTTCTGGATGCCTCTTTTCTCCTGATACTAAGTTGAGTGAGACTGTCCAGCTGCAGCTCTTCCCTCCTCCCTGGGGTAAGGGTAGTGATGGATTCACCTGGGCCTTCTGCATCTGCCCACAGCCTAGCACGGGGAAGACACAAGATTCGTGGTGTGACTGAGGCCCCTGCAGGCCCAGGATGGTCCTGGTTATGCCTGCTGTCCAGCATCATTAATAATACTGTCCCTTTTCACTCTCAAAAGTGACCTGGCTTGGACAATAAATTATATGGCTATGTTCTTCATGGTAAACAAAACAGTGACTGACCAGCTGAATACACAAGTGGTCCTCTCAGCTGGGCCCTGAGTTACCCACTCGTATAGTCCTCGCATTGGCTTTGTGATGTGGGGATCAGTGTCTTTGAGGAGAAAGTTTACAGATGAGAAAACTGAAGCACAGACAGGTTGACCAGTTCGTCAAAAACACAATTTAGCAGGCATCTGATGGGTCCAGAATCTGTGTGCCAACTAGCTCTGCTTTGAACTGAGTCAGTAGGGTCCCACACTGGCCATATTTGTCCCCTAGGCATCCAGGTGTCCCTTTGGCTTTGGGGGCCAATGAGGGGGCCTAATTGCCCTTCCCAAAACTTCAGGGCATGTGGCCAAGGTGGGGCTCTTCTGGGCCTGAGGCCTCCTGCATGCCCAGAGGGGCTGGCTGCTCTCAGAGAAGATAGAAGCAAGGGGGGGCCTCCAGATTTAGGGCTGACGACAACCCCCATCCCTGAACCCCACGTCCCAAATGTGAGGAAAGTGCTCCAAAGGAGGAGATGGGCCGTTGGTTGAAGGGTTTCTCAGCCCTGCCCCTGGGTGGCTGGGAATGGGAGTAATTTGTCATGGCATCAGGACATGCCAGGCTTGTCTTGGGGGTGAGGTGAAGAGGAGCTAGGCAGAGACTGGAGACTGGCACAACAGGAGTGGGAATGGGAAGGAAGATGGCAGGGCAGGGAATCAGAAAAGGTGTGGTTAAGTTTTTCTGAGTAGGGGCTTGCTGGGTCTGGGCCCTGGCATTCCCTTCCCGCAGCCTTAAGCCAGCCCTCTATAACAGGAGTGGGAGCAGAGAGGCCTAATCCATTAAAGAGAAAGAAAAACATTTCCCTTCATTTGATGGTATTCTGAAAGACCCTGTCCAGGGTGGCCACTCCTGTTTTGGAGCGATTCCGCTGAGACAGGGTGTACAGAGAGAGGGGCACACCAGATCTTCTCTGGATAGGTCCAGAACCCGTGAAGGAAGCCCATGTGGGCACTATTTGGCTCAAAACTTCAGGCTTGGGCTCTGAGCTGAGTTGCTCAGGCGGACCCATGGGACAGGCAGCCGTTCTGACCCCACGCGGTCTGCCTGAAGCCAGTTGCCAATACCACAAGCCGGGCTTTGCAGTTGGCCCCCCCAGAATTGGTCTGGGGCCAAAGAGTCTTAGCAGAAACCCAGCCTTGGAGTCAATAAGACTAGGCTTCAAAGCCAGTTTGCTACCTACTAGCAGCATAGCCAAACAGAGCCTCAGGTTCCTCATTGGGAAACATCTTTCTCACCAGGTTATGATCAGGTGAAGATACCAAACCAGCACCCAGCTGAAAATAATATTAATATCAACTGGTCATCAGGCTCAGAACCTAGCGCTTTACATTTTACATACATCATTTCATTTAATCATCCCAGCAAATGTAGGAGGTAGGCATGGGTGCTATCTCCCTTTACAGATACCCATACAGCTGGGTATTTGCCACAGTGTCCATGACTGACCGAAAAAGCTCAGAGAGGTAAAGTGACTTGCCCAAGGTCACACAGCTGGGAAATAGTGAAGGTGTACTTTATGACAGATATGCAGATATACTTAGCTGGCACAACTAGAGCCCCAGAGTCTCCTCTATAAAATAAGCATAATGATACCGTGAGTCACTTCCTACTTCTGGCAAATCCCATACTATGCAGCTTTTTGAAAAAAAATTCCTGATTTGTAGTGTTTGCCAGCTTCCATGGTGTGACGTATTTCCACCACGGCTGATTTAAAGTTACCAAAACCAAAACATTGCCTTACAATTCCCAAATACTTATTTATCTTAATTAAAAATTTTTTTTTTTATTTTGCAACCCCCAAATATTTAACAACCAGCTCTTACTTAACAATCAGCTCTGGCCAATCAGTACAAACCAGCTCTTGCACATCGCTGGTCCTGTCTATCCCTGTCCCCAGGCCCTATAAAAGTGTGGCCCTGGTCCCAGTGCTTTAAGATTCAGTTTCCCTTTGCTAGGGAAGAAAGAAGGCAGCAACCTGTACTGTGTACCTACTGAGTGCCAGGAGCTCTGCCGCTGCATCCGAACCTAAGACCTCCTTTAATCTTTACAACCCTTCAGTGAAAGTATTATGCCTCCCATTTAATAGGTAAGAAAACCGAGGCTCAAAAAAGTAGCATCCACTGGCCAAGGTCACCCAGAAAGTAAATGACAGAGTCAGGATTCAAACCCAGTCTGCTTGACAAGACTCTCTCCACTGAAGCAGGCTGCATCTCAGGAGGTCTGGGTCTAACAAAAGCAAGTCAGAGCACCTTTCTGGGCCTCCATTTCCCCATCTGTAAGGAGAAGGAATTAGACAAATCAGTTTCTAACAATCCTTTCAGGCCTAAATGAGTCACAATGTCAAGAGTCCAAGGGCATTGTGGGGCGGGGTAGAGGCTTATACCAGTGGAATGAATACCATGAGTCACTTTAGGGAAAAGTTCGTACATTAACCAGGGAGAGGTGTGCAGGCAGGGAATATTTCCAGCTGAACCTGGGACACACGTACTTGGAGGCAGTGTGGTGCTGTGAAACCAGCCTAGATTTGAATCCCAGCCCCTCCACATTCTGGCCGTGAGACCCTGGGCTAGTAACTTCACCTCTTTGGTTATTTTTGGTCCTGCTAGTCGTCTGCCCTTGTGCTCTGAAAACCTAAAGGGGCGTGAAGGGTCCCCAGTGTGGAAACTTTTGCACCAGCAAGACGTGGCAAAAGTCTCACTCCCTTTACAAAGTACCATGGCTCCTTTCCTTCTCCAGCCTCCATCTTCCCATGTGGATTTAGCAAGAGCCAACGCTCCTTGCTCCCAGGCCTGGAAGCCCAGAGCAGCTGAAAGGGGAGAAGGCCTGAGGTTTCTGTTTCCAGCAAAGGCGGAAGCCAAGCCCCGCCCCGCGCCCGCCTGGGCCCACCTCCCTCCGGCCACCACCGGCTGGTTGGTCTTCTCAGGTTTCGGAAAGCCTGTGTTCCCAGAGGAGGCATTCAGGATGGAGGAATGTGGACCCAGGAGGGGTGTGACGGGTTGAGGGGCGGTGCGGAGAGCAGGGTGGGGGAGAGCCCCCTGCCCCACCAGCTGCGGCAGGCCCAACCCCCGCTGGACAGGCAGAGCAGGGGAGCGGAAAGGAAACCAATCCTGCCAGCTCTCCAAAGGGTTCCTGCCCTCCAGGTTAGGAATTCCTGTGTGAGGAGGGGCAGGGGAGTCGGGAGGAGGGCTCAGACCACCTGGAGAGCATGAAGGAACAGGTGGGTGTGGAGGCTTGAGACTACGTGGACAGAGCCCCAGTGCCAGGGGCTTCTGGGTGGAAACGGAATGGGATGGGATGGGATGGATATTTACTGAGCAACTACTGCTTTGTAAGCATCATGAAGTCTCTGTACCTGCACCACCCAGCTGTCGTCGGGCCTTCCTGCTGCCAACCAAGGTTTGTCTCTGCATGGAGACACATCCAAGAAAGAAATGAAGCAACCCATTAGCAAGCTAATGCAGGATATGTAAAAAATAAAAAGATCCAACCCAAATCCAATCTCCAAACTGCTGCAGAGCAAAGCAGCTCTTTACTGAAGTTCTTCTGGAGACGGGAGCCAAAGTAATCAGGTCATCCTGCAGAAGAGCTTCCTAAAGCCAGCTTGAGACATCATGCCTGCTCGCCCGAGTCTGCTTCTCATGCGGCCTGCTGAGGCCTCTCCTCGCCTCTGCCTCTCCCTGATTTCTGCATCTCCTCTTATCACTGGGGGTCATAGATTCCAGTTGCCTCAGGACAGCCCTGGCTTACAGCTGTTTATTACCAATAGTGCCCTCTTTTGGGCTCAAAAGTGACCAGGGAGAATAAGTAAATAATATGGCCTTCTTCCTCACTCCCACTGACATCCAGCTTCAGCAAAGACCCTGCAGCTGAGCAGGCTTGCAAGTAAAGGACACCCTTCAAGGGCAAGGGAGGCAGCCAAGGCCCTTCTGCTACCACTTGTATTGCCTTGTGGCCAGCACCCTAGAGTTTGCTCAGTTCCTCCATACAGTAGAATCAAATCTGCATCCTATCAATGAGAAATGAACACTTGCTCAAAGTCATACCTCCAGTACACCCCAAAGTTGACTCTGCTCTGTCTGAGTCCAAACCCCTCATGTTTCCATGAAGCCAGGTAGGGTGACTGGCAGGAGAGGATCAGCTTGACTCACACTTAATTTCCAAGGGAGGAATCAACAGGCTCCCTCACGCTGTTGAGGCCCAGAGAGGGTTTGTGCCTTATTCAAGGTCACACTGTGTAAGCAAGAGCTTGTGCTAGAACCAGGGCCCTTATTTCAAGAATGTCCCTGCGATTTTCCTGAGCAGACAGGGAGGGTTGATGGCATGCCAGGGGCTGGGGAGGCCAGGCACCAGTGTGTCCACTTCCCCTGTTTTGTCCCACCCATATGATGAAGTATCTGCCTTAGTTTCCTTGTCCAACAGACTCTCTAGAGCCCTTTTAGGGACCCTTTCCTCCTGGCCTGCCCTTGTCCCCTCTCCCAGAAGAATGGAGCCTGGACGCAGCCCCCAAGCAATGTTGCTGCCCCAGGTAGGCCTGGGATGGGAGTAGTGTCCAGACCCTTGAAACGCCTACTGCAGTGCCCATTCATCAGGGCCGCCATGTGGGAAGCCCCTTCAGAGGTATCCTAACCACATCACCCACCCTTAGTTTGGTACCTAAGATCCCCTCTTCTCCATATGCATCCTATGTTCCAGCCATATGGTTCTAAGCTTACTCTGCTTTTTCTGGTCATCAGGCCTTTGCACATGCTGTTCCTTCTGCCTGGAGTGCCCCTTTCCCCCACTTGTCTGAAGAACTGTCTGGACCCAAACAAAATGCCCCTTTCCCAAACATTAATAAACGCGCCAATGGGTCCTATGGATTGTTTATAGCTCAGCGCCCTTTCTGATTGGTCATGACCGTGACAAGCGGGTTGTTGAATATTTAGACCCTCCCCCTGTGAGGTCCTCCCTAACCCTAAACAGGGTCCACTTTCCCTCTCCTAGGTCCCTCGTGCCTCCCTCTGCTGCAGCCCTTACCCCACGGGCTGGCTTGGCTCTGCCTGCCTTTCCAGACCGTGAGCTCCCAAAGGGCAGGGGCCGTGGCTGGTCCACCATGGTGTCTCCTCAGGGCCACACCAGGGCCTAGGCGGACATGCCAGCACTTTGGGCACAGGTTCTGCTCCCTGGAGGGGACTGCCAGGAGCTGGGGGAGCACCAGGAGCCTCCAGGGCCCCCCCACTTGCTGGGATGTGCTTCCTATGGGCTTTGACATCCTTCCATCTGACCAGTATTGATCCCACTTTATAGAAACCAAGGCACAGGTACAACTCAGAGAAGACAAGTAGTGATTCTATAGCATCTCACTATGCTGATGGACAGTGACTGTAATGGGGTTGGTGGGGGGGACCTGATGAAGGGGTAGTTTAATTACCATAATATTGCACATATAATTGTAGATTAATGATACCAAAATAAATTATTTAAAAAAATTAAAAGGATCAGAGAAAACATTAAAAAACAACAACAAAAAAAAGAAACCAAGGCACAAAGAAGGAAGGAACTTGGCTAACTAAGTGATGGAAATGAGAGTTGGACCCAGGTCTAAATCTAAAGTCTCTGCTCTTTCCAAGCAGTCTCTGAATCCCAGGCAGCTCTGTTTGGGTGAAGGCGGTCTCAGCTTAGAGGACTCTCCCTAGCCTGCCAAACTGCTGCTCAGGGGAGCAGGGGAGACTTACTTCACCCACTGCAGGGGCCCCAGGCCAGGAGGGTTATGTACAATGGACTGACCCTTTGCCCTGAGTTCTCCTTCTTGGGCCTCCAAGTCAACCCTGGCCTTTGGCTCCCTTGGCATAAGTCCCAGATAACAGATTCTAGGAAGCAGTTCCACAAAAAATGTGGGGCTTTCCAGGACAAACCAAGAAGAGAAGACACAGATGACCCTACCACAGGGCTGTCACATCAGCACTGACCTCTTAGAAGGTCCTGTCTGATGTCACACACATGTCTGACTCTTTGTTCTCAAGGGGACTTCAAGGTGGCTTGGTGAAACAAGCCCCAAGCCTTGAGTCATGAGATCTGGATTCAAATCCTGGCCCCAGTGCTTAACTTGACCTGTGACCTTGACAAGCTGCTTTACTTTTGCTCCGTACTGTCTTTGTAAATGAAGGGATTGTTGGGAAAATTAAATGGGATAATAAGCACCAAGCAGTCTCTGAATGGCAGTGCCTGGCATGGGGTTGAAGTTTCCTGTACAAGTGGGGATTGAATTGGAATCTAAAACATCTTGTCCCTCCAGAGAAAGCCCCTCTTCTCCTTCCCTGCAAGTCTTGGTAATCTACAAATTCCCCAGGTAAGATCACCACGTGCCCTGCCTTCACAGAATCTGGTTTCACCTTCAGGCTCTGTGGGTGGGGAAAGCACAGTGTCCCCTTTCCTCTTCTGTCCAGAGCCCTCTTCTTTGAAGCCCAGGTGGCAGGCTCTGGGCTTCCTTTCGATGAGATTATTACCCAGGAAAAAGTCCCTACACTCTGAAAACCAGAGAAATCGGACTTCTGTCACCTCTGCCTCCACGCGGTTTGAACTCTTTCAGAATTTAGCTGAGTTGCAAACCCAATATGTGAAAATTCCAACTTACTGAACACAAAAGTCGCCAGAGGATTCACCCCTGGGTTCATTTAAGCAGTCACCTCCTTGGTGTGTTTTGTAAATGGGTCTCCTTTTATAGAATTTTAAACTACACACAACTTCTCTAGACACCTCCGTAGAGCCAAATGAAGCAGGGTTCACCCGAAGTCCTACCATGTTCTGGAAGCCACCTCAGCAGGCATTTCTAGTGGAAACGTCTGCCCTGAGCTTCACAGATCTCAAAGGCGGCTCACACCCAGTATCTCCCCTGCAAGTGACAGGAGAAGCTTATTATCTCCATTCTCCAATCTGAGAAGCTGAGGCCCACAGGGTCAAAGTGGCTCACCTCACCTTGCACATGGAGTTAGGACAAAATGGAACTAGAGTGACTTCTCCTGGGGTCCCCTTGCACTCTCAGTCTTAGGGTAGAGTTTGTAACCTTTCCTCCAGCTCAGAAAGAGTTCCCCTTTCTCTTCTCTGGGCTCCCTGAGAATGACAGCCTGGTGTTCTGGCATCTCCCAACTTCATTTCCAGCTCCAGTCCTGGCATTCTCCTTGTGTTCCAGCTTCATAGGAAGGACATCCCTCCTGACCCCTGAATGTGACTTAGAATTGTTGCCATGTCAATCCCTCTGCTTTAGAGGTGCTAATGTGGATAGTCTAAGATGAAGCAAGCTAGACACCCAAGATAACAAATGTAAGAGGCAGCTTCCTCAATAAGTTAGACACAGAGTTAGCATATGACCCAGCAATTCCACTCCTAGGTGTAGATCAAAAGAATTGAAAACAGGTGTTCAAACAAAACTTGTACACAAATCTTCATAGCAGCTCTATTCCGCTGAAAGCTGGAAACTCAAATGTCCATCAACAGGTGAATAAATAAACAAGAAGTGGTGAATCCTTACAGTGGAATATTAAATATCCATAAAAAGAATGAATGCTGATAGTTGCTACAACATGGTTCAACCTTGAAAACATTACGCTAAGTGAAAGAAGCCAGTCACACATGGCCACATAATCTATGATTCCGTTTACGTAAAGTGTCCAGAACACACAAATCCAGAGAGTCAGAAAGTGGAGTAGTGGTTGCCATTGGCTGCCGGAGGGGGAAATGGGGAGTGAATGCTTTCGGGTGTGGGGTTTCCATTTGGAGTGATGGAAATGTTCTGTAACTAGGTGGTAGCAATGGTTCCATAACATTGTGAATGTACTAAATGCCCCTGAATTGTATGCTTTAAAATGGTTTCAGTGGTAAATTTTATGTTGTGCATATTTCACCACAATAAAAAAATATAATAGGGAGGCCCACAGTCTTCGGTGCTGACCTGCATTTGCATCCCTTGAGGGTGAGTGCCTTCTCACATTTTGTGCCCTGGTGCCTCACCTGTCTGCCCTATCCCTGGTCCTGGGTGCACAGCCTCCCCTGTGGATAAGAGAATTCTGTGTTTGCTCTGTGACTTCTCCTCCCCCCACCTCTCTGTGAAAGAATCCTTTTGTTTTTTTTGGCAGTTTAGTTCATGGGCTGATGCAGAATAAGGACAATTGTTAAAAAGGGAAAGTTTTTTTTAGCTGCTAAGTCATAGTCCTTAAAAAATACAGGACTATATTATTATTTATTTCCTCTTGAGTAAGCTTTGCTCGTTTGTGTCTTCCAAGGAATTTGCCTATTTCATCTAAGTTTTCAAATTTATGGTCATAAAGTTGGGCATAACAATTCCCTTATTATCTTTATATGTTCCTAGGATCTGTAGGGATGTACTCCTTTTCATTCTTAATATTGGCAATTTGTGTCTTTCTTTTTTTCCTAATTAGTCTGGCTAAAGTTTTAACAATTTTACTGACATTTTTCAAAAAGCCAGCTTGTGGGTTTCATTGATTTTTCTCTATTTTTTTCTATTTTCTATTCACTGATTGCTATTCTTATCTTTATTTTTCTTTCTGCTTGCTGTGGATTTAATTTGCTCTGCTTTGTATGGTTTCTTAAGATAGAAGCTTAGATAATTGGTTTTGAAGCTTTCTTCTTTTTGAATATATTTATTTAATACTATAACTTTCCCTCCATTGTACTGCTTTAGCTGCAACACAGACTTTGATATGTTGTGTTTTCATTGTCACTCAGGTAAAAATATTTTAAAATTTTCTTTGTGATTTCTTTTCACATATTCTTTATTAATGCATAAAGGTATGTTAAAAGTTAAAATCTGCAGATGAAAATGATACACAACTTCCAGATGGAGCTTATCCCTGGGGTGGAAATGGGATGGGAGAGTGGTAGATATTAACGGTGCTCACTAGCATTTCAGTTTTTTTAAGCACGTGAGAGGATTACCCTTCACTGCCCTTTGATGGAAACAAGACTTGCTTAAGCCAATGAAACATGAGCAGAAGTGACATATGCCATTTTCAGATGGTCACATCTAAGAGTAAATGTGTGAGTCTTCATGCTTCCTTCCCTGCACAGTGAGCCCTGAAGTCTCTTGTTGAAATCACAGCACTGCAAAACGGTAGAGCATCCACCCATCTGCCTGGGTTCCTGAATAACTACAATGAAAACAGCTGTCTCCAGTCAATCTTCATTGGATACAGGGAATGAGAAATAGACCTTTTATTTACAGCTACTGAGATGTGGTGATTGTTTTCATAACTTAGCCTTTCCTGACTAATACAGGGAGCTTTGGTGGTAAATTTTTGTTTTTTACAAATCTAAAGATTCGTTTTTTAACATAGGCAGTTGGAACATGAGTGTTTGTCATATAAGTTCCAATGATTTTTGTCCATTTCAAATATTTACTTAAAATAAAAGCAGTATTAGAGGAGGAGAGGAAGTAGCAGAGGAGAAGGGGGCAGCTGGGGTAATGGGCGCCTTTGTTCTAACCCTCCCTCATCCCAGTTGTTCCTCCATCTATCCTTTGGGTTTGGGCAAATCAGGGGAGAGTGACCTGCCTTTTCTCCAGCTAGATCATTGTCAGTGGGCAGGTGCGCCTCACCCTTGTCTTACTTCTTCATACCGCTCATCACCACCCGGTACATTATGTATCTGTTTGAAAGTTTATTGTCCCTCACTCCTTAGGATGTAAACTCCTTAAGATGAGAGGCTTTATTTTGTAGCACCAGGACCTAGAACAATGCCCGGCACACAGAAGCAACTCAATACCTGTTTATTGAATGAACACATAACAAAAGGTTGCTTCCACTAGCCATCTCCACCCAGAGAGGACAGGGACCCTGTCCCCCCCGTTCCACATCCCTTTTCACTTGCCGCTCCCCCCAGGGCAATCACACAATGGAACTGGTGAAAGTGTAAGCCGCTGTTTTCTCCAAGGTTCCAGTATAAGTTCCCAAACCGTTGCCGTGCAGTGCGTGCGTGTGCGCCTGTACCTGCCATTCTGCCTGTCTAGGGATGGGGGAGGGGCCTGGGGCTGTGCTCTTTGTGTAGCCGTCTCCTCCTACTCCATTCCTTGCCCAGGTGGGAGTCTGGCTAAGAACGTCCAGAGAGGCATGGACAACAGCACCTCCCCGCCACGCCTTCTCCGCAGCTTCAGGGAGGAGCCTGGAGCTTTCTCCAAGACTCAGGGAACACGGGCCTCTCTCCCAGGGCCGTGGCGAGGGTCCTCTGCAGCCCCTGCGCCAGTCCTCAGCAGCAGAAACTCCCTGGCCACCTTGGCACGGATACACTCTGGCTTCACCAGCCCGCGCAGAAGCCTGAACTCGTGTAATTAGACATAAAGACACACGGCAGGAGCTTCCAGCATCCTGTGCTCTAATGACACATCTGCTTCCCAGCCCATCTCAGGGGCCACTGAGGCTCTAATTAGGTCTGGCGCCAGCAGGTGAGAGAGCCAAGGGGTGACGAACAAGGAGAGTACCTTGGCCTTGGAGTGCACAGACCTGTGTGCCAAGTCCTGGTCAGTTACTTTTTGACTAGGAGGCGTTGGGCAGGTCAGTTCACTTCTACAAGGTTTCGAGTTCTCACCTGTAAAATGGGTTATAAATGTACACCACACAGCTGTTATGAAGAGTACAAATCCTCCCCTCTTGGGAGGCTGTGCCGGACCTGGGTGGGAATGGGTTGGTCCTGGGAGAGCCCTTGGGTGCAGGGAAATCGCCAGACCTCACAGGGCTAATCTGGCGAAAGTCAGTTCTACAAAGGCTCACTGAAAGACCACTGCCCCATATTACCAAACTGACTGATTTTCCAAAAACCTGTTTTAGAAATATTCCTCTTGACTATGTCCAATGCCCGTTTTCCTAATGGATATATTCTCTTCCTAGCAATGCTTCAAGGACTGTTCAATTGACCAAAACTAGGGGTCATAAGACATTTACTCTTCTAGTTTATTTCTAATATCTTGTGAATATGAATATTATTTTGTATCATGTGGGAAATTATCATTTTAAACTGATTTTTTTAAACTGCTTAAAAAGTAATTTTCTGTGCTGAAACCACAATGTGGTTCATGTGAAACCTTCATAAGATTGTATATCAATGATACTTTATAAAAAAAAGTAATTTTCTGTTTTATCATCACTTTAGCAATTTGGGAGATTCTTTTGCATATTTTGCTAAATAGTCAACTACACAAATTTTCCAAGTTGACTTCTTTGCTCAAGATGTGTTTCTTTTCATTATATTTTCTATTTTTATTTATTAAAAGTATACATATGCTTTGTTATGCAAGATTTAAAATACAGTCTCCTATCTAATCTGTCTTTGCCCCCAGTTCCCAGCTACCAGAGGAAACTACTTTTAATAAGACACAGCAGTTTCTTTTTCATTTACTTTTAGGCTTCTAAATAATATGCTCCTATTGTTCTTTCTTTTAAAAAACTTTTTATGTAAATTTATTATCACTGATGTATTTTCTTTATTGAATTACATGTTAAATGGATAAAATAGCAATGCATACGAATAGAGGGAATTAATGCATAATATATATAATTATCTTTTAAAAGTCAGGATGCAAGTTGTAATAATGAGTTCTTTTCTATCCCAAATATACTGTTATTTCTTGATTTTCAGTTTTAGACTTAATCTACCATCTTCTTACTTTGGAAGGTAAGAATTTCCAGCCCATCCAATCCCCCTTCTTGCTTCTCCTAGCACCATCTTCCTTATAGGATCATAACATTTTTGGTTAGATAAATATTTAGGGTTTCTTTTGTGACAGTGCAAATAGTGTTGACAGCGCCAGACATGTAGAGTGCTATGATTACATTTACTTTCTTGTCTGTCTTTCTGTTTCGCCTGGAATTGTTCATTTTCCCATTTTTTTGCTTTCTTTGTTTCTAGGTGCCCACACCTCGGTTCACCCCAAGCCCTCCACCGGGAAATGAGGTCACCAGGCAATCCTTCTGCATCCTCCTTAGAGACATCCATCCAGGAGCCTCCCTTAACACTTTTATAAAGTTGTGCTCTATGGGATTAAAAAATAATCTTATTTAAAAATATTTCAGGTTATGGAAAGCTATGAGAAAAGTACAAAGAACTCCATATGCCCTTCATTCAGACACCCCATTCAAGTTTTAGCAGTTGCCCCATGATATCACTTATAAAAAGTAACACCCTGACCTAGCATCCAATGTTATTTTCTCTCCAGTCTCCTTCAGTCTAGAATGGTTCCTTCATCTTGCCTTGAGTGTCCCACTCTTGATGCTTTAAAGGCCACAGGACGGTCACTTTGCAGAATGTTGCTCAGTTGTGTTTGTCCATGTTTCCTCACGACTATGCCAGGACTGTGGGTCATGGGCAAGAATAGCACAGGAGTCATGCTCTACTTTCTCATCGCTTCCTCTCAGGTCCACACCATATCAATTGTTGACCCTGGTGGAGTTCACTCTGATCACTTCCTTATTTGATCCAGTTTCTTCATTATCAAGTCATTTGTTATTTTTGTAGGTCATGAGTACCCCCATTTCTTATTCTGTTTACTTCCCTCGTTGTAGCATCCATTGAAGTCTCCTATTATTTGTCATTCCACTGTAAGGAAAGCATTCTCTTCTGTCCTTTCATGTATTTATTTACTTGTTTATAGCAGTGTGCATTCATGAGCTCCTATTTCATTCAGTGGGCTACAAACCTTCATAATCATCTATTCTGATGTTCAGATTACACCGGTTTGGCCAGAGGAAGCCCCTTCCAACTGGCTCTTGTGTCATTTCAACATGTCCCCTCATTCTTTGAGCTCATCTTTACTTTCTGACACAACAACAATGTTCCAGGCTCATCTTACACTTTCTGTTGATTCCCAGCTTGGGAATCACCCATTCCTCCAAAGTCTTGATTCCTTTTCAGAAGAGAATGGTATTTTGAAAACAAGATTTCAGTGGAAGGTATACTGGTTGCTATTGGAGCATTTGTTGCTCTAGACCGCCTAGGAGAACAGAGCTGGAGAAAATGCACACACACACACACACACACACACACACACACACACACACACACACACACACACACACACACTCCAGTCCACACACAGGGTCTTCAGGGCCCTCCTTTCCATATTTGTACCTCCCTTGTCAGTTGGAAATCTGGCTCCTTTAATCATAGACAATCCTTCACTCCATCCCCTGTATATACCCATCCTCTGACCCACCAGGCTGCTGTTCCACCCTGCTTTGACTCTGACCTCGCAATGGCCACCATTCTGCCCCACTAGGACCTGCCTGGTGACTTCCAGGCGGGTGAACGGAGGAAGGCAGGCAGTGGGTGGCAGGAAGGAAAGAAGGGAGAGAAGGGAGAAGGTGGAGGAGGGAGGGATGGAGGGAGGGAGGGAGGGGAGGAGAGAGAAAATGGGCCGCAGGCATGGGAAGGTTTTTAATAGCCTTAGAAAATTTCTGGGATTTTCAGGAATGTTCACTTTGGCTGGAGGGAAGTGGAATAAAGTCCCTGGGGAGAGTGGGCCCTGCCCCAGTCTGAGTTGCATATCTCAGAGGTGGAGAGGGTTCCGAAGACCCCAGATCCTGGCTTCCTATGGCCCTTGAAGGCCTTGCCAATTCATCTTACACACATTGTTAGAAACTTTACAAGTTAAAAAAAAAAGTCTGGGTAAATTTAGTTAGCTCAGTGGGTGGTGATGTGGCAAACAAATCCTTGATGAACTAAGTCAGCTGTGTTGGGGTCTCGCGGGAAAGGGTGGCCCCAGTCACAGACTCTGAGGTTCCCTCCCTGAACACCCAGAGTAGCTTGGCTCAATCTACATTAGAACTACTGGGCTTCTGCACGATCCGTCTTAGGGTTAGAAAGAAAATTGAGCCTGGGTGCAAGCCCTGCTGTGCCCTCAACTTATTGTGTGACCTCGGGCAGGCCCCCCACCTTCCCTGGGCTTCAACTTCCCATCTGGGAAAGAAGAGGCTGGGTCCCAGGTTCTGTGCATCTCCGCATTGGGTGGGTGGCACATGTGGCCGGGGACCAGTGGAGCTGTTTGGCTACCGGGTCCCAGGGCAGGGGAGAGAGAAGCCACATTCCCCTTCCTACCCTGGAGAAACAGGTTGCCTGGCTGGGCCTGGGCCTGCAGCCAAGGGGAAGCCCAAGACAATAAACCAGAGCAACCCCGGACCAGTCACCCCGACCGGCTGCGGCAGGTTGTGCAACTTCCACCCAGGGCTTGCAAACAAGACTTTGGCCCAAGGACTTGAGCTCTGGGAGGCTCTCTCCCCTCCCCCAAGACCCAGGTCAGGACCCAGCTTAGTGGAAGGGGCTGGGGTGCTCTCATAGTCCCAGGGGCACCAGGTGGCTCAGTTTCTTGAGGAGGGTCCCACCAAAAGGGGTCAGTGGGGAAGGAGGCCCGACAAGGGGGGTTCTGTGGGACAGTGGGTGTGCCTGTGTTTGCACAGGAGCAGCAGCCTATGTGAGTCATGTCGTTGGCCATACCTGGGCCTGTGTCATCCTTGTGCTCACCAGCATGGGAGCAATACTGGAGCATTGTCTGCATGCTGCTCTGTGGCCATGTGGGTGCATGGTGGTGAGCACCCCAGGCTATGAGGCTGTGAAGTATGTCTGGGTGTTTGAGGACACCTTGGTAAGCTGATGTGTGAGTATGTGTATGTATTAGCTGTTTGTATGCACACATATCATGGGATGTGTAGCAGACTGCATATGTGTGAGATTATGCACATGGATGTGATTCCATGCAGGCGCATGTAGGTGTATGGTTATGAGCATGTACTGATGAGTGAGTGCCTGTGGGTGTAAATCCATGTATGTGTGTGCACTGATGGGTGGGCCTGTTTGCCCATTGTGGGTATGCATATGTGTGTGTATTTATGCATGTGTAAGCCCCCAGTTGCAGAGTCTGTAGTCTCTGTGGGGTATGATGGTTTGTAGACATGTGTGGCCTCCTCAATGCATGTGAGCACGTGTAAGTATGGATGAAAGTGCTGGAGCAGGACATGTGTCCGGCTCATTACATGCCTCATTCTCTCACTCCTCACCAACCTGCTGATGTCTGTGTGCTTCCAGAAAGTGGGGGGAAGCATGGCTGGGGGGCCTCTGTGAGCAGCCCCCAACAGGAGTTCTAAGGACCCTGGTTGGGAGGCAGGCCCCCAGCCCTCTACTCACTCAAAGGACTCTGTCCTGGCTCCTCTGCTCCCTAAGGAGTGGAGCTCTGGGGCAGCTGTTCTGACAAGGAGAAAGCCTTCTTTCCCCTTAGGGCTGGTCTTCAAATTCAAGGATTCAGCCTGAGTCTCAGGCACAACCCTGAAATGAGAGGGAACGATATGCTTGAATGCCTGCTGGGTCCAGGCCCTCTGCAAGTGTGGCAAGGTGGGGTTTTCTTTGTCTCCTTCACCCCTTCTTCTCTCCCCTGACTCCCAGAAGCCCCTCCCAGCCTTTGTGCAGAGGAACCTTAGGTGGGGCCCAGTATCAGTAGGGCACAGCAAGGAGGCAGCATTGCAGCGCCACGACGCGTGCTATCTTTGCTGCACAGGAAAGCTTTGTTTGCCTTGGAGCAGGCTCACTGCCGAGAGCTAGAAGGAGCTAGAGCTCCATCCAGTCCCCTGGGACGGGCCCTCTGGGGCCTGATTTCACCCTCTAGCATAAAGGTTCTGGGCTTGGAGAAGAGGGAGGAAATTCTGGGGGAAGGAAAGTCCTAGATACCTGCTATAAGAGTCAAGGCCAGTCAGAAAAACAGAAACCACTCCAGGTATTTCAAACAGAGTAGGTTTAATACAGGGAATTGGTTACATGGGAGAAGGAAGAGCTGAAAAGCCAAAGAGCAAATGGTGAGGCAATCCAGTTCCGGCAACTGCTCCCAGGCTGGAGCAGAGGAGATGAGGCTATGGCCCAGAGGCAGTTTGAATCATGGCAGGAGCCCCCAGCAGGGCCGAACCACAGAGAAGTGGGTGGTTCTGTGGGAGCTAAACACACGAAAGACAGTGTCCAGTGTTGGGAAAATGACCACCCCTCCCATCCCCAACTAAGCAAACACAGATGGGGAGCAATACCCTGGCTTCCCCCACCCTCCACTCTCCTGCCAGCCCTTCCCATTGGTCCAGCCAAGCAGGAAGCCAGTTGGTAAGGGAGCCTGGGAAAAGCAGTTTGCGGGGAGATGGGGAGTTGCACATGAAAACAAGTGGACAATGCCCAGCACACTCTCCCATGATGCACTCTGCAGGGGCTGAGAACCTGTTGGAAAAGGCAGAGAAATACTTGGCACCATCCCCAAGACTATGGATATGATGAACTTTTGACAAGAGTTTAATGGACTACACAGGTACACCCTTCCCAGTGCCGCATGCTCCCTGAGTGTGGCTTCATGCTGTTCCAACCGCAGCCCAGCAAACTCCAGACAAGGCTCGCTGGCCTGTCATTGAGGAAACCGAGGCTTTCAGAAGGGAAGTGGCTTCTCCCAGGCCCCACAGCCGGAAAATGGCAGAGCCAGGCCTCACACCACTTTGGTGTGACTCCAGGGTGCTGAGCCTGGGAGAAAAATGGTAAAGCTGGTGTTGGTGTGTGTGAGCAGCTGGGAGCAGATGCTGATTATCAGTCTGGATTGGATAAGATTCTGAGGAGAGAGGCATTGAACAGAGTGAGCTGGCTGTGAAGAGAGCCACGGGTGACAAAATTGGGGAGCATAGTGTCGTGGTTAAGGGTGGGACTTTGGAGCCTAACAGGCTGGGTCAAGTCTGCTCTGCCACTTAACAGTCGTGTGATAGGATCTCTTTGTGCCTCCATTTCCTCATATGCAAAATGGAGTAATAGTGATGGCAGAACCTGCTTCACAGGACTGTTGTGAGAACCAAAATTTGTGTGTTTGCTACTATTGTGTGTTATTTTTATTTGCGTTTTACAAGTGCTGGGGTTGAGGCTCTGAGAGGTGAAGCGAGTGAATGAAGATTGTGCCACGAGGAGGTAGTAGGTGACTGGAGTCCCTCCCGGTGGGAGTCTCTGCAGACTGGGTCTGCGGCCTTCTCCTGCACCCTCTTGTTCTGTCTGGCCCCCAGGCTCTTGCCTCACCTTTGTGGCCCGCACATCCCATCCCCACTGTTGGGTGGATTCTCCCTACTCCTCAGGTGCTCCACTCTGGTACATCACCTCCTCCTGCTGGCCTCCAGGCCTGCGGGTGCCACCTGCTTCCTGCTGCTGATCTCTGGGTGGTGACACCACGCCCTGGTTGGTTCCTTGGCAATTCTGCCCTCAAGTAACCAGCTCCTGGACTGACTTCCCTCTGCTCAAAACCTAGAGTTTCAGTTTTTCTAACAAGCCCCCACCTGGTCCAGTAGTCACTGCTGATTGTGGCTTTCCAGGGACCAGGCATTCTTCTATGCACATTTCATATGTTAATGTGCTTAGTCATGGCACACTAATCCTGTAGGTTGGCTATTATCACGCACTTTGCAGAAGAGGAAGTAGGGGGTATGGAGAGGGGAAGCCATTTGCCTGTGGTCAGGCAGTGAGGAGCAGAGCCAGGGCTCCAAGCCAGGAGGTTTAAAACCAGAGCACACACCCTGACCACTGCACGGCCCAGGCTTGTCACTGGCCACCATAACAGCCGGGCGAGACTGCCCTGATGGGGGGCAGTGGGCTCTGTGACTTCCCTAGCCAGCTCCACTCAGAGACTCAGCAACAGGGTGGTGTCTCCTGCATACCCAGTTCTCCAAGCTGGAGACCCCAGTGTCGGTAGGGAGGGAGGGGTGTGGCAGGAAGCGATTTCAGGCCCTTCCAGTTCAGGTGCCCTACCAGGTCTGCCCCCAGGTTCTTGGGAAGGCCTCCCACTCTGGCATCTCTTCCCGCCCAGCCTTTTCCCCGCATGCCACTCCTCCCAGGACCCTTGATGACTCACCCACACAGCACTTCCACTTCCTCTCTTTCTGCAGGAGGCTGCTGACCTGCAGCAGCTGCAGAGAGGCCTCCTCCTTGGGGAGCTTGAAGGCGCTGCTGAGGGCTCATGGCCCGGACCTGGGGGACTGGGGAGCTGCCTCTGCAGAGAGTAGGGTGTCTGGAGGGCTCCTGGGCCTCCTTGCCTGACCCTGGTCTGAGCTGAGCCCTGTCCAGATGGTCAGCCGCCCCCCGCGCCTGTATAGGCTGGTGCACAGGGAGATCAACCTAGAATTTTTAAGCTGGAATTGGGCTTCTCCCACTTATTGATGGCATTCGGGGGACCCATCTTCCTTCCTTCCTACCCTCATTTAATAAATTTGTTCTGGCCTCCTATGTGTCAAGCAGTCCCTAGTGGGCCAAGAAATCAAGACTTGCTCCCTGCCCATGAGGACACAGTTGACAGAATGGTGGGTGCGGTTGAGGGCAGACCCATAAACGGAAAACCCAAGAAAGAAAAAGGAAAATCCAACGCAGTGGGAAGTCTTAGAGATACTTCTGAGATCTCTTTCCACAGTTAATTCACAGTTAACACAGCAATGTTTCCTTACTACAAACCTGGCTTCTTCTCTCCCCCTAGAGCACGCTATAGCTCTCAGCTTCTCCAGGGAGCGGGCAAGGGCAGGGCTGAGAGTTCAGCTTCATTAGCACCTCGGCACAGCCTCGTTGGTGCAGGTATGTGGACAACCCAGGGCCACCAACTCTATCCCAGTCTAAGGGGATGGCACCTGATAAAGTGACCCAGCTGTGGTGTCAGACCCTGGTTACACTCCCAGCTCAGCTATTTTCTGACTATGTGACCTTGAGGAAGTTGGTCGACTTCTCTTGGCTTTGGTTCACCTCATCTGCAACCTGAAGCATTGATAGAACCACAAGAATTTTTTAAAGAATTCGATGAGCTCATCCGTGCAGAGCACCCGGCACACTGTGACCATGCCATAAACGCCAGTGGTCGCTGTGAGCACTACGGTTCATGATGAGGGGCTGTGGGCGCCTGATCCCGCCCGGGGGTGCATGTGTGTGTCTAGGGGGCAGTCAGGGGCGGCTTCCCCAAAGAGGTGACATTGGTGTTGGGTTTTGGAGAAAGTGGGGAAGAGCATCCCAGGCACGGGGAGAAGGCCAGGCATGGTGAGGAGGGGAGTGCTTTGGGGCAGCGAGGGAGGCAGGCCACATGCGGCCAGGTCCCCAGGCCCGAAGGTGGGGCTGACTCTTGTGTCTGGGTGGGTGGGGTCTGCCCCAGCTTGGTCTCTGAGATGCTGGCAGCTTTCACCCCCTGCCCCCTCCTGCTTCCGGGCCTCCGCTTCCTTCCCCTGCACAGACCACAGATGCGTTTCAGAGGAAGCTGCTACTGATTTTAGCAGCAATCCCTGGACACCCCCACCCACAGCTGGCCCTGCACCCAGGCCACTTCAGAGGCTCCAAGTCATCCTCTGCACCGCAGTCCAAAGCACTCATGGGCGAGGCACAGGGGCTGCCCCTTCCCCACAGCAGACCGAGCCTGCTCTCAGGACATGGGTTCAAGACCAGCCCTGACGCTGACTTAGTGTATGGCCTCCAGTCCCTTCCCCTTCCAAGCCCACCTCCCCATCTGTGTTACGGACTTGACACTGGGCAGGAACTGCCCTTTGGGCAGAAAATGGGGTGGAATGGATGCTCCTCAGAGGGAGGTGGTCCCTGGCAAGAGTTCTCGTGTTGGGGAGCCTCCCCTTTCCTGCCTGGGACTTTGTCTGGCACCGCAGGAGCCCAGCTTCTCACAGGGCACCCGGAAATGCCAGGATGGGAAGTGTCCCTGGGGAGGAGCCCTCACCCAGTGAGGGATGGTGGGCTATGACAAAACACTCCAGCTTCCTTGTCTCTGGGTGGGACAATCTTAGACCTTCCACACAGTCGCTCAGAGGATCCCCAGTGGGACTGAGCCCCGGTGCCTGTCTGAGTCACACGCTCATCTGTACACCCATTTCTGGCTTTCTCCCTTCCCTGTCATACCTCCCCACTCCCTAAGACTTCGGAGGTCATTACCTCCCGAAAACCGCCTGCTACCCTTACCCACCCCATCCCCTCTCCCATTCATCTGCTCCTGCATCTGTCCAGATAGCACCTGTTCATGCTGGCCGCTCTGCTGGGCCCCGTGCAAGATGCAACGGGCACAGCCTTGCCCATGAGGGCCCACAGACATACGTGGATGGGCATGGGCTCCCGAGGGGCACTGCTGAGCCCCCACTCTCCACCAGGGGAGCTGGCACAGGAGGCTAAGTGACGAGCTAAGCCACTCTCCCCATTGGGTCATGGTTTCCCCACCCTTGGCTCTTTCCTGCATGTAACTTTCCAAGGAAGGTTCCAGCAGCCCTTGTCATGTCCGGCAGGAAGGAGGAACAATAGTTAACGCTTGTGCTCACTACAAATGAGCTGCTTTACACCTATTAAGCCCATTCATCTTCCCAGCAGACCTATGATGTGGCCACCCATAATATGAACTCCACTTCACAGAAGGGGTAAGTGAGGTACCCAGAGTCTCGTCTGAGTGGTACAGTAATAAGAGACGGCACTGAGATTTCTGTCCAGACAACCTGACTTCAAAGTCTGTGGTTAGCTTCTGTGCTTTACTGCTCAAGGAAGGAAAGGAGGCAGGAGTAGAGTTGGTTTGATGCAAAAGAAAGAATCCAAATGCACATGAGGGTCGGGGAGGAGAAGGGAGATCAGCATAGAAAAACATGCCTGAACACACACTCCCACACTAGTGTGCTCTAGCATGCAAAAATCCACACATGCCATGTGTACACAGACAAATCGACAGAAATATGTGTTTAGCCAATGAGTATGGATCTGCATAAGTGTGCAAACATAAGCATGCCCTACACACTCAGAGATTTGTTCATACACATGTGCATGCACCTGGGCATCCAAAGGCCACCACACGTTACATGCATGTTTGCACATGTGAACAGGTGTCTACATGCATGCATATTCACAAATGCACACATGTGTACGCTACTTGATGTTTGCCCCCATGCACACCTTGTCACCCGTGGGTACCTACACAGATATGCCCTTAAGCACACTGGCACACACTAATACAAATTAGTGGCCGGTTCAAATTCTTTGCTTAGAGAAAACTTGTGACTGTATTAAAAATGTAGGACACATTGGCCAAATAATTAAAGTGAGGATTGAGGCGGTGGGACTTCCTGCCACTCTCTCGGGGCCGCCTGTGCTGGGCTGTGCTCAGTGCGGCTTCATCCTATATATTTGAGGAAGAGGCACTTTATTACAGTAATTTATCACCCCCATAAATGTGGCTCCTCTGTAACGCAGAATAATTTGGGAAGAAATATGTTTTAAAAATTAAAAATGCAGTCGGCATGCGCCCCGTCAGGTCTGCAGGGAGACATCGCTGCAACTCCGGTAACTGCCCGTGTAGCTCTAATACCTACAACTTCCATTATTTAAAGTGTGATTATATTTTTCCTGCTTGGAGCTTTGTCAGCTATAAATAAAAGATAAGGGTGAATTGTTGCGGGGCCTAGTAAGCACTTCCATTATTGGTACTTAAGGGGGCTTGCGGATGGAGGGAATGGGCAGGTTGGGGAAGGAAAGGAGGCCATTTGGGAGGTCCTGACTGGGCCTGGAAGCTGAGCTGCGGGCCTGGGTGGGCCCAGTCCTTTTTCTGGTTGATTTTTCTTTTGGATCTACTGCAATGTGACCCCATGAGCCTCAGCTCTATTGCCCATATCCACCAGGGACCACAGTGAAAGTCATCCACAGTGCTGCCTGCAACGTCTCCCTCCATGCCTGACCCCCTCCTGGTCTCACCAGGGAGCCCACTGGGCACCCAGGGAGGAAGGCCCCTGGAAGAGAAAAGGGTTCATCCACTTGAAGATGTTTGTTTTTCCACAACCAGGAATTGGTGACTCAAAGGGAGCCTAGAGCCAAGGTTGGGTGAGAAAGAGAACTCATGGGGGAGTGGCTGAGGGTGGGGGGCATCTTTATTAGCCAAAGGAGGTCTCTGAGTTGGATCAGAGAGTTATTCCAATTAAACAGAGACAACTGGGAAGAAGAGGATACGTCAACAAAAATCAGATCAGAAAATTTATGTATTTCATCAAAAAGAGAAAGGGAGTGAGTCACAGCTTAGTGAAAAAGAAACCTGGACATCATCTCTTTGCCCCTCTCCCTGGATCCTGCACATTTCTCTAAACCTGAAAGCTTGGACAGGGGTTCTGGGTCTGCCAGTTCATAGATACATGACTTAAGGCAAGTTTTTCTGCTTCCTTGAGCCTCGGTGTGCTCATTTGTAAACTGGGCTTAACAACATCGTTTTCAGGATCACCACGGCAAATAAGACGAAAGCTGTAGAGTGCTGGGACTGGCTCTTGCCCTACTCCAGGTGCTCGATAATGGTGATGAAATAAAGTCAGATAGAAGTTCAGTAACCACACTCCTTGGTATTTACCCAAATGAGTTGAAAACAGGTCTGCGCAAAAACCCGCACACATCTGTTTATAGCAGCTTTATTCATGACCACCTAAACTTGGAAGCAACCAAGATGTCCTCCAGCGGGTGAATGGAGAAACAAGCTGTGGTACATCCAGACAGTGGCCTATTATTCAGTGATAAAAAGAATGAGATACAAGAACAGTTACTGTTTAATGGATGTGGGGTTTCAGTTCAGCAAAATGAGAAAAGTTGTGAAGATGGATCATGGCAGTAATTGCACAATGATGTGAATTCACTTAAGGCCACTGAATTGTATGCTTAAAAAATGGTTAAAATGGGAAAATTTCACATCATGCATATATAACCACAAAGACAAAAAGAAGAAAAGAAGAGCAATAAGCCAAAACTGTCCCTTTTCACAGATGACATGATATTATACATAAAAAGCCCTAAAGAATCCACTCCAAAACTACTAGATCTAATATCTGAATTCAGCAAAGTTGTGGGATACAAAATTAATACGCAGAAATCTGTGGCATTCCTATACACTAACGATGAACTAACAGAGAGAGAAATCAGGAAAACAATTCCATTCACAGTTGCATCAAAAAGAATAAAATACCTAGAAATAAACCTAACCAAGAAAGTGAAAGATGTATACTCTGAAAACTACAAGACACTCAGGAGAGAAATTAAAGAAGATACCAATAAATGGAAACACATCCCATGCTCATGGATAGGAAGAATTAATATTGTCAAAATGGCCATCCTGCCTAAAGCCACCTACAGATTCAATGCAATTCCTATCAAAATACCAACAGCATTTTTCAACGAACTAGAGAAAATCATTCTAAAATTCATATGGAATCACAAAAGACCCTGAAGAGCCAAAGCAATCCTGAGAAAGAAGAATAAAGCTGGGGGGATTATGCTCCCCAACTTCAAGCTTTACTATAAAGCCACAGTACTCAAGACAATTTGGTACTGGCACAAGAACAGACCCATAGACCAATGGAACAGACTAGAGAGCCCTGATATAAACTCAACCATATATGGTCAATTAATATATGATAAAGGAGCCATGGACATACAATGGGGAAATGACAGCCTCTTCAACAGCTGGTGTTGGCAAAACTGGACAGCTACATGCAAGAGAATGAAACTGGATTATTGTTTAACCCCATACACCAAAGTAAACTCGAAATGGATCAAGGACCTGAATGTAAGTCCTGAAACCATAAAACTCTTAGAAGACAGCATAGGAAAAAATCTCCTGAGTATAAGCATGAGCAACTTCTTCCTGAATGCATCTCCTCAAGCAAGAGAAACAAAAGCAAAAATGAACTCATGGGACTACATCAAACTAAAAAGTTTCTGCATGGCAAAGGACACCATCAACAGAACAAAAAGGCATCCTACAGTATGGGAGAATACATTTATAAATGACATATCCGACAGGGGGCTAACATCCAAAATATATAAAGAACTTACACGCCTCAACACCCAAAAAGCAAATAACCCAATTAAAAAATGGGCAGAGGATATGAAGAGACAGTTCTCCAAAGAAGAAATTCAGATGGCCAACAGACACAAGAAAAGATGCTCCACATCACTAATCATCAGGGAAATGCAAATTAAAACCACAATGAGATATCACCTCACACCAGTAAGGATGGCCACCATCCAAAAGACTAAGAACAACAAATGCTGGTGAGGATATGGAGAAAGGGGAACCCTCCTACACTGCTGGTGGGAATGTAAGCTAGTTCAACTATTGTGGAAAGCAATATGGAGGTTCCTCAAAAAACTAAAAATAGAAATACCATTTGACCCGGGAATCCCACTCCTTGGAATCTACCCAAAGAATGCAACTTCTCAGATTCAAAAAGGCATATGCACCCCTATGTTTATTGCAGCACTTTTTACAATAGCCAAGATATGGTAGCAACCAAAGTATCCATCAGTAAGTGAATGGATAAAGAAGAGGTTGTACATATACACAATGGAATACTATTAACCCATAAGAAGGAAACAAATCCTGCCATTTGCAACAACATGGATGGAGCTGGAGGATATTATGCTCAGTGAAATAAGCCAGGCAGAGATAGACAAATGCCAAATGATTTCCCTCATCTGTGGAGTATAACAACGTAGCAAAACTGAAGGAACAAAATAACAGTAGACTCAGAGACTCCAAGAAGGAACTAGTGGTTACCAAAGGGGAGGGTGTGGGAGGGCAGGTGAGGAGGGTGGGAGAAGGGGATTGAGGTGTATTATGTTTAGTACACATGGTGTGGGGCATCATGGGGAAAACAGTGTAGCACAGAAAAGGCAAACAGTGAATCTGTGGCATCTTACTACACTGATGGACAGTGACTGCATTGGAGTATGGGTGGGGACTTGATAAGATGGGTAAATGTAGTAACCACATTGTTTTTTCATGTGAAACCTTCATAAGAGTGTATATCAATAATACCTTAATAAAAAAAAAAAGAAGAGCGATAAGCCACGAACAGGCATGGAAACCCTAAATGTATATTGTTAAGTGAAAGCAGCCAGTCTGGAAAGGGTACATAGTGTACGATTCCAGCTTTATGACATTCTGGGGAAGGCAAAACTGTGCGGACAGGAAAAAGATCAGTGGTGGTCAGGGGCTGGGAGGTGGGGGAAGGGAGGGAGGGATGAACACACAGAGCACAGAGGCTTTTTAGGGCAGTGAAACTGCTTTACATGATTCTGTAACGGTGGATGCATGTCACGCCACAGTTAGCCAAAAACCACAGAATGCACAACACAAAAAGTGAACCCTAATGTAAACAAAGGACTTCAGTTGACAATAACAATGTATCAATATTGACTCACAGTTACAGCAAACGCACCACAGTTATGCAAGATGTTAATACCTGGGGAAACGGTAGGGGCTGGATTATATGGGAAGTCTGTGTACTTTCTGCTCCTTTTTAAACCTAAAACTGCTCTGAAAATGAAAGTCTAAAATTCCAAATACAATTTAAAAATTAAAGTTAAGATTAAAGCTCTAAAAATCTGTAATAAAAAAATTGGACAAATGTCAACCCCGGCCTTTTCCTTAGCACTTGACACAACAGAGAGAAGGGCTTGAAGGCATCTTAACAATTGTTCCACCCAGTTGTTTCCAAACACTTTGTCTTTTTGCCAAGCAACAATTTATGGGGCCCAATACACTTAAAAAGTTCGCTGTGACCAGAGCAAACCGGAAGGAATCAGCAGACAGGTTTGGACTAGCTCAACTGCCTCCTGTTGTCTGGGGCTCCTAGACCATACCTGTTTGCAGCAACCCGGCTGGCCTGCTCTAGCTGGGCTGTGTCAGTGGAATTTGTCTGAGCTGCATAAATGGATGCAGATGATTCAGACCATTTGAAGCAGGTAGTGGCTGGTTGCATTTGTCCCAAACCAGCTCAAACCACTTTGGATCACCTGAAATGAGGCCCAAACCTAGGGTCAAGGGGTTTGCCCCCAAATGAAGCCCCAAAGAGATGCTGAGATTCCATTTTGGGTGATCAAACAGGGCATCTGGTGGCTCAGGCTGGATCGCACTACTTGGGACATTGCTGCTGAGGCTGGGGAGGGTGGTGAGCTCAGAGTCCCTGCCTCCAGCCTCAACCCCTGGAGCCCCAGGGCAGAGGAGAAGAGGCCGTCTGGGCTGGGCTAGGGAGAGGAGAATGGGGGCAGGAGGGAGGAGACTCACCTGAGAAAATGGGAGGAGGGGGATGGGATGGTACCGAGGGACAGCTTTGTAAAAAAGCAAGGCCCTGGGGCAGGGCTGAGCTCTGATGGGAATCTACAGGTGGAGAGGAGGTATTGTGGATTGAGGAGGGAGGAGATGACAGTAGGATTCATGTCCCTGGGAGAGGGAGAAGGAACATGATCCAGAGCACAAGTGGCAAGATGGGCCTCTGAACCGAGAGGGCCGGTGGCCTCTGGGTATCAGGAGGGAGCCACCGCAGGCGGAGCAGCAATAGGTCCACAGGGTGGGGGCGGGACCAGGAAGGCAGCACAGCTCTTGGCACCTGTTCTTTCAATGATGTCTGGGGCAAGGTCATCTACTGAGAGGGGGCCGCAGTTTGGAAAGAGAGAAAACAGGAAGCGGGCGCCCCAGAGAAGAGAAACACAGGCTCGTGGGGCAGCGTGAAGTGCCCACTGGAGGTCTGTGGTCATGACTTTGGCGTGAAGCCTGGCAGCTTGAATGTGTGATTTGTTCCAGCAATACTCACCAGTGTGCCAGGCATGGGCATCCAGGGCCACCCACAGCAGCATGGTGATGTGAAGATCGGGCTGCTCAAGCTGAGAGATGAAGCCAGAAGGGGCCCGTCCAAAGGGCCGACGGGTAGTAGGAAGGAGGCAGGGCGAATGGATGGCCATCCCCATGAGAACCCGAGAATCATGGTAGTGGTGGCACTGGAGCAAGAGTCTGGACAGCTGGGGGCAAGTGTCGGTATGGGCGTTTACAGAGTGAGAAACCGAGGCCATGCCAGGGAGGAGACTTATCCAGGGGCACACAGTTATCTCCGGCTGAGGAAGAAACTTCTAGTTCTTGGTCTTTTCCTAAATCATTCACTCATTTATCCAGTAAGTTCCCATTGAGTGTCAACTATAGGCTAGATGCTCTGACTACTGAGGCCAAAAAATTCAATTCCTGCCCTCAAATAATTCACTGCACATAGATATGAAGTTAATTCTTCATTCACTAAATATATTAAGTATATACTTAAATATTAACATAAACACTACTGGACAAAACCAGGCACTATTACAGTCCCTGTGGAGTTTGACATATAGTGATTCACTAGCTGTGGGATCTTGGGAAAGTGGTTTAATATCTCCACCTCAGGTCACTCATCTATAAAATGGGGATCCTCCTAGTAGTCACCTAACAGTGTTATTACGGAGATGAAATGAGTTAATAGCATGTAACGTGCTTTAACACAGGATGCTCTCAGTAAGTGAGCTATTTTTATTCTGTGACAATGATTTCAATGCATGTATAGCTTGTTTTCTCAACAGACCTGTTGCAGCAGCCGCAGTGGGTGCCCCACCCATATTCCCTTGGCACCTGGTTTTCCCGTACATGCTGGTGGCGTCTGATAGGGCACCTGTGATGTCTGCCTGAGTGCTTCTTCTCCACCCAGTCGCAGCGTTGGTAATCAAGAGGCTCAAGCGCCGGGTTGTTAGCACTTCCAGGACTGGAATGCATCTAAGGGTGCACAGGAGCAGGAGGACAAACACTTGCCCCGTGGGTAGGACAGCTACAGGGCATGTTCTACTCCGTCAGGTCCCCGGTGAGGCTGACTCCTTTGTCCACAGTGGGGACCTGGTCATCAATACGCATGCTGTTGTCTTTCCTTCTCCATGTCACTTCCTCATTTCCCTATTACTATTTCATGGGATCAGCTTTAAAATAGACCAGCTGCTTACACTCCATCTGTCTCAGGACCAGCTTCTGGGGAAACTCAACCAAAGGCAGTTGGTAGAACACTCTCAGTTGGGCTTCTGAAACTGACACACACCAGCTGGATGGCAGCAAGGCCCACATCGATGGTGAGCAGAGGGGCGCTGACTCCGGTGTGTGCAGCCTCACCTTTGCTAAAACTCTCACCTCACTGGATTGGGAAGAGGTGCGGGTGGAAGGGACTGCGCTGGTTCTTCCAGTGGCTCTAGCACTTGAGAGACGAAACGGGTGCAATGGGAACTCAAAGGACTGCAGAGTTGTTTGGCTGAGGTTAACTGACAGGAAAGCCCTGAAGGAAGAAAATGACAGGCTCAGGTCAGCCCACTATCAACTTGGGGCCCAGTGTGAAAGCCAGAAGCCTGCCAGGGCAGCACGAAACTGGACCTTAAACTCCTGAAGCTGAAGGGCAGTCTGTGCTGGCAATCAGACCCAAGATGTGATTGAAAGAGACGCGGAGGCATGCAGGGGGCAAATTCACAAGCCCAGCCAGTCTTCTAGGCTGAAGTCAGAGAGCTGACAGAGAAAGGCTGGGACCCCAAGACCTGGGATGGGAACATCTGTGTGGATATGCCTGATTACCTGATCCTCTGGACTGGCTGGTGCAGCCGCCCCTCCTCTTTGCTAGAGCCTCCCCACGGTGGGACGCAATGCAAAGGCCTCATGTAAGGTGAACTCTTCTCAAGATAATGTGGACTCCTCCACAGCAGCCCAGCTTCTCCTGACTGCTCTCCAGACCAATACCCAAACTCAGGTCCCAGCAGGGTCTGAGGGGATTCGTGCTATTTCTTTAGTAGGAGGGAACAGATTCTCTACCAGAAGAGCTGCAGAACTGGGCTACTGTGTACTGGCAGAAACCAGGAGAACGCCCCCTGGGAGTGGATCTCCAAGGTCCTGTATCAGGGCAGGGAGGATATAAGGCGCATAAAAGGGGAGGTCATTGATATGTGCCACGCTCCCAAGAGTCCAGACCCTGAGCCCATCTGCTAGGGCTGCTGGGATGGCCTCGAAAGGCTTAGTTATAGAGTTGATCTGCTGTAGGTGAGGTGGAGATGACAATACTGCCTTGGCAGAGCACTGGGGAAGGGATCGAAAGGCTCCGAGAGATGGCCATGTCAGGCTGCATATACTGTGTAAGACCAGAGCACCCACCTATGTACCCTCCTGGGTGCACAGAGGCAATGAAAGGAGTGCCAGAGGGCCTAGTGGATCCACAGACACCCCCACCTGGGGTCATTTCTCCAGTCCCCGAGTGGGTAATTGGGGTGGATGTACTTAACAGCTGGCAGACCCTCACTTTGGCTCCCTGCCCTGTGCTATAGAAGAGTTCCTAATAGGGAAGGTGGAGTGGAGGCCCCTAAAACGCCCCCAGCCCAGCCAAGACAGTACCTCAGAGCCCTACCTGCTGGGAGGAATGGCAGAGATCAGAGTCACCCTCCTAGACGTGAGGATATAGACAGGAGGATGCAGATGTGGTGTACCTCTTTCCCTACTCAGTTCAGCAGCAGAAGCCCTATAAAAACCTGACGGATCCTGGCAGATGATGGTGAGTCACCACAAACTCAGCTAAGCGTGGCCCCAGTCACAGTGGCTGCGCCAGATCACCGTGCCGCTGGCATTTAGTCTGTGCCTACTGGTCTGAAGAACGCATTGTAGCCCATCCCCCTCAGGAAGGAAGGTCAGAATCAGTTCGTGTTCGCCTGGGCAGAGGGCAATACACCTGCCCTGCCCTTTCCCCCAGGGTATGCTAACTCCTGCTCTGTCACAGCAGCATCTAAAAGGTTCTGCATCATCTGAGAAGGGGGGCTGGACAGTAAGGGAGGGGAGGGGGTTGCATGGTGTCCACTTAGCTAAGCAGATATCACATGTTCCAGGGTTCCCTTCCCTGCATAGCTCTGGGGTGGTGAGGGTCACAGGACATTTCGGCGGGGGTGGGGTTGGGAAGATGGAAGGGAAGCAGCAGACGTGTTCATTTTCCACCTGGAAGGCGGGTGAACGGTGGGAGGCGCTGTTGCAGCCCACGCATGCTGTCTCTTAGCCGCTGACTTCCCTTGTCACAGGGTGGCAGCTAGGACTGCAGCTTCTCCACTGCCTGCCGCTTCTGTGTGCCAGGCACTGTTCCAGGGGCCGGGTATATGGCCAGACAAGCCAACTCTTCTCTTTCCAGTTTATATTCTCTCCAAGGTCAGTAAGGGGGGTAGAAAATGCTTCAAAAACTGGTTCTCCACAGCAAACCTGTACCCTTGATCCTGTTAGAAACCACGTGCTGGTACCAGTATGATCTCATGGTCGTGGCTACAATGATCAGCTCCATTCCAACCTTCCTATTTCTCTTCCTTTCTCTTTTTCTAGTTCCTTCCTTATCTATCTCTTCTGGGTTTGCATTTTCAGAGAGAAGAGTCTGGAAGGAAGCACTCTGAACCCTTAGCAGTGGTTATATCTGAGAAGTGAAATTGGGAAGGAGAGTTTTCCTGTTTATTTTACGCACAACCAAGGCAAAGAGAAATGACACAACGTGCCCAAGGTCGCACAGCTGGCAAGTAGCAGAGCTGAGGCCTTGTGCCTGCCTGCTTCGCACACCCCATTTCCTCCCATGACGGAGATGGTGCTCTGCCTCCCTCACCCCTCCCAGCGTGGCCCAGCCCCCAGACTTCAGCCCAGACTTTCCCCTAAAGCCCCCTGGTGCTGTCACTGTCTTCATGCTGGCCCTGTGGTGGAAGGACAGAATTAGAACTTGCCCCATGGTGGGAGGTAGTGGTGATGGCTACAGAGAGAAGTGACTTTCAACTTCTAGGAATTGACTTTGACAATCAGATAGCGCGAGGGGCTGAGTCACTGGCAGGCCCCTCCGGCTGGGTGTAAACAGGTCAGATGGTGACGGCACGCAGGGGTGGGTGGGGGTGCAGAGGGCACAGTTCCACTTCCTCTCTCGGAGGCCCAGGCCCTTCTGTGCTGTTTTTGTCTCATTGATGTGGAAGATTCACCCAGCAGGTGTCAATCCAGGCCAGTGAGGTGGGCTAAATTTAGATCCCAGCATGTCAGAGCTGTGAGGGCCTAACATCTCATTTTGTAGCTGAGGAAACTGAAACCCAGATCGGTCAAGAGACTTGCCCAACGCCGCACAGCAAGTGAAAGGCACAGCCAGAACTCAAACCCAGGCCTCTCCAAAAGTCACTACGTGACTCCAGAGTGGCTGCTCTTTCCAGACACTGCCAGCCAGAGGCACTGTTTAGAAATAGTCCCCAACTGGGCTGGGAGGGTAGGGAACGGAGCACTGCTCTGGGTCTGAGACCAAACGCTGGTTTTGGAGGCAAACATCTGGTTTCTAACCTTGGCCCCACTGGCTTATTGTATGACCTTAGGCAATTATTTCATTTGTTTTTAAAATAGGCATAAAGGATACTGTCAGGTTAAAGGCCCACATGCGTGAACAATTGCCTAGAATATAGTAGATACTCAATAAATGTAAGTTCTGTTTTCTTTATACAGTGGTTTCCTAACTGGCTTTGGTGGAATCCTGGGCTCTTTGACCATATCTCAGGGGTCCTGGGTGGGAGGGAGAGATGAGGCAGGCCGAGCAAAAGGGGCTTGGAGCCCCCCACCATCCTCCTTCTCCCCCGCCCTGCATGGACACACATACATATTCCCCAGGAGCCAGAGGATTTCTTTGTCTTATAGGTTGGAGTTCTGCTGAAAATCTTTGCTTTAAAAATGGTTCAGCTAGCGGGGACCTGATGAAGGGGGTAGTTTGATAACCATAATATTGCATATGTAATTGTAGATTAATGATACCAAAAAAAATGGTTCAGCTATTAAAAATCTGGCCATCCACCACTGCCTTAAGGTCACAAACTCAGAGAGGACCCACTGGAATCACAGAGGAGTAAGAATCACAGTGTAATCATAGCACGTAGGCATCTGACATATACATTATGAAATATTGCATTTGACTGTCAGCTTCCAGCTCCCTGGGGCTGTGGTAGTCTGTGGCCAGCGCTGTGGTTTCTCACTCAATTGCCGTGGCCCACTTTCTTCCTTGCTAATGGAACCCGCATTTTGGTGGACCACTGGGCACCCCTCTGATTCCTGGTGGCCTTTCCCCACCTCAAGGAGGGAGGAAACGTTCACTAATGTGAGCCAATCACAGTGACTCCATCTCTCTTGCCAGTGATCAATGAAGGCATGGATGACAAACAGACCTATGACACAACTCTGCCCATTAGACAGGAGGAGACGTCTATGGGGAAGAAGGTTTCTGGGGAGAGGTGTCCCCTTTAATCAAAAACAAAAAGCCACACGGAGAAAAGCTGTCCTCTTCTCCTGCCTCTCCAAGTGGCTGTGTGAAGACGTGAGTCTGGCTCTGTGGCAGCCAGAGACCTGAGGGGACAGGCGTGAGGACAAGCTGAGCCCCTAAGAGCACCTGTAGCGGTCACTATTGCTGCGATAACATCCTGAAGCAGTGCTCCCAAACCAGTGACTGACAGCAGGCATTTCTTCTCACGTGCACAGCTCAGGCCAGCAGGCTGACTGCGGTTCCGCTAACGTGGACAGGGCTGGCCTGGGACACTCTGCTTCAGGCTGGGCACAGGGTGGCTCTGGTCTGTTCCATGTGTGTTTATTCTGGGCCCAGGCTGAAGGGGCCACAGTAACTGGGGAGCTCAGGAAGAGGCCAGCAGCTGTTTGCTGACCGAATCTACTCTAATATGTCTCCGAGCTGTGGACCTGAAACGGCCCTGCCCACCTCCAGTTTGGGCATTTGTGAGACAGACAATTCCACCAGCAGAGTTTCTGCTCCTTGCAGCAGAAGCCGGGGTGCAGGGAGGGACCGCAGGGTCTCCTGGGGGGGCATTTAAAAACGTTAGAAAGCATGGATTCTCGAGGAAGCCACAGGGCCTGAGCACAAAGGAGAGTTCCAGATTTGAGGCCGTGGGCGGAACCTGAAGCCGCCTAGTTCCCCTAGCCCAGTGAGGTCGGTGCCACACCCATGGGAGACAGCCATCATGTGTTTTGGACTGGAAGAGTGGTTCGTCAATTTCTGCATCACTTCGGGACTTCACCACCTCCACTGTAGTACCTCCTGCCTGAGCCTAAAGAGTTCTGTCACAGACCCAGGAGGTGCCTGCGCCTTGGGTTCTGGAGCCCTCGGTGACCGCCTGAAGCTGGGCCAAGGCCAAGGCAGGGTCTGAGTGGAGCAGAGGTCAGTGCAGAAGACTGAGCACATCACAGGCCACCTAAGGTGCCGGCAGGCCCTGAGAGGTCCATGCACAATCAGAGGGGCAGAGGCCGACAGAGGCAAACGCAGCCCTAGGATGTTATTGTAGCAATAGTCAGATTCATAGGCCCATGGAAAATTCCAGTTAGGGACAGTCAGACTATCTTCTGGGAGTGACAGGCGTGGGTTTGCGGCAGACTGGAGTTCAAGGTCAAGGAGGTGGGCCTGGGGCTGGGGTAATGGCTGTGATCCCATTGCACCTACAGGCTGGCAAGACCCGCAGAGGCTTAGGTCATGGGCCGAGGTCCTCAAGTTCAACATCCACGTCTGCTGCCTCTCCAAGTCCCCCGTGCCCAGCCTCCAGCCAGAAGAGGGGTGGCAATGGGGAATGTTTGCTCAACGGATGAGAAAATAGTAACAATAACAAACGTAACAGCAACAGCTGTATTTGACTACAGGATGTGGGAGGTGTCCCAGGAGACCCTGAGGTTACCTGGGCATTTGATGTCCCATAGGCACTGGTTTCTCTGCTTCCCTCCCCTTGCAGTCTGGTATTCTCCACCGGTCAGTCGGACTGAGGACGATGGCTGGGCCACAAGGAGCTCAGTCAGGCTGACCAGGAGGCTTGGTCAACAGGAGGATGGTTTCCACAGCTAAGGGCTGGCACCCAGTAAGGGTCCCCCATTAGTGATGTATATGGGGTGGGGGGGACAGTGCATCTCCGTGGGAGTGACCACAGGCATCGGGGGCCACATCGGCAATGGAGGAGGATGGGGGTGCAGAAGAAGGGCCAGCAGGTGAGGACCGGAGGGACTTCTGGGACTGGAGGGGACTCAAATGTGTCACGGTCCCTGTGGCCCTCAGGGCCTTGGGTGCTCTGCCCACATGCTCTCATGTTGGCTCTTACATGCTGCTCTGCCTTGAGAGGTTTTTGTCACCATTTCACAGAACGAGAAAGCCAAGGCTCCAAGAAGGGAAGTAGCAAGTCCTGGCGTGAAGAGAATGGGGATCAGCTGATAGTTCAAGATGACAGTGACCTAAGGGACAAGAGGATTCAAGCTTGATTCAGGTCCAAACCAGTCTCTGAGAGGGTCCACCTGCATAGGCGGTGTGGCGGGCATCCCTGTGCTCCTCCGGCCCTCTGCCCCCTTTCCTGAGACCTGCACCTCCCCCAGGGCTGAGCCTCCCCAGTTACTGCCTCACCGCCCTGCTCCCCTGAGGGCGGTGGCTGGACAGCGTGGACTCTGGCTCAAACTGGGCCAATCAGTTTCTCTCCCTGGCAATTTTGGCATTAAGATTCAGGGATGCTGGCTGCCTTTGGCTAGTTACTTGGAAATGAGACATAAAGCAGGGACAGGCTAGCTGTATGTGGCCATGTGTTCATAAAATGTCAAAGAAAAGACCTGATCATAGAGAAATTGAAATGTGCTTATGGGAGAGAGAGGGAGAAAGGGAGGTGGAGGTAGAGAGGGATGGAGGGAAGGAGGAGGCAGGCACTTGAGAGAGAAGCCAAGCAACCTGGGGCCGAGTCTGCAATGTTAAAGCCCAAGAAGTTTGAGCAAATACTGAAACTGCCATCAGAATAGAATCCAGAGCTGTGCTGAAAACCGGCTCTCCTAACAACAGCAAAGCCCTAATTTGTAGTATTTGCCAATTTCCTGGTGTAAATATTCCTACCAGGCTGGTTTTAAGCCACCAACAGTGTGTCACTACACACAGAGCTGGAAAGAGCCGGCTCGCACGGACAACCAGGGAAATGGGGATGAGGGGCCGCTGGTGAAAATGGACACCCTGGCAGGTGGCCTGAAGAGACCTGACGGGATGGAGCAACACCCCCAAAGCGTCACTAGAGCGTGGCATGGGTGGGCAGCTCGGTTTAAAGGAGCCAGAAGGGATGGCAAGTCTCTGGGCTGCTGTGGGCCTGTGCTTATGCCCCCAGGGGACTACACTAGTGAGACCCCTGCCTGGGAAACAAAGCAATAGCTCACCTCTCAGAACTTGGCACTGAGAGCAGGGCCAGATTAGCAGCAAAGGAGGGAGTTTCATTCATTTATTCATTCAACAGGCAGTAGTGAGTGTGTGCCAGGCAGCAGGGTTACATCAGAGAACATGATTTCCCTTTCTATGGGGAAACTGGAGTCAGAAAGAGGATGTGGGGGTAAAAACAAGCAGTGAATATGCATTGTGAGAAGTGCTGAATGGGGTGACAGGGGCCTTGGGGCTCAGGGAAGGACATCTAACCCCAAATGGCAAAGGGCCTCTGAAGGCTGCCAGGGGAAGGGGCTGTAAGCTGAGGGTTGGGGTAAGCTTTGAAATTAGCCAAGAGGAAGGGGTGTGGGGAGGGGCTTAGAGGGGATGTTCCAGGCAAGGTCAGAGCCTGTGCCGAAACCCCAGAGGTGAAAGGACATTCCTTCTGGCAGGGAGATGGGGAGCAAATGGCAGAGTCAACAGGGGCCACTTGGAGCAGTTGGAAGCCATCAGAGGCTTTCAACCTGAGGGATATCCCATCCCCGCAAGATCACTCTGGCTTCCCTGGAGGCAGAAGAGGGGCAAGGAGACCCTTTACAAATACCCAGCAAGAGCCAAGGTGGGGTTGAGCTGAAGAGAAAGGGGAACGAGTCAAAACATATTTTGGAGGAGAAGAATAGTTGGGGTGAGGGAAGCTCATTGTGGGGGTGTTTTGCCATTTTGCTTTCCAAACTCTTTCAGTCCTCTTGGGAGCTCCCTGAAGTGGGGAGCTTCAGGGGTCTTGGTGGGAGCAAAGGCCAGGACCAGCTTCATAATTTGCAGGGTCCAGCGCAAAGTACAAATGCAGAGCCCTTGTTCAAAAATTATTACAAATTTCAAGATGGTGACAGCAAAGCATTAAACCAATGGCTGCACAGGTCCAGGTCCCTGAGGTCCCCCCAGCCAGAGGCAATTCCTTTCCCAGCACCACCTGCAGCTCCGGAGCTACATGGGTGATAGTTCAGAAGATGGAATCCATGGAATCCGGTGAGGACGCCCAGGGATAAAGGCCAAGAGAGGACCCGGCACTCAGCCGGGGCATTCAGACATTTAGAGGTACATGGAGAAAAAGAATCTCAGGTGAAAAATGAGAAGGAGCCAGAAATGTAGAAAACCGGAAGTGTGTAGTAGGATGGAAGGCAAGGGAAAGGGAGGAGATTGTTTTTCAAGACTGAACTGTTCTACAGCACTGAGGGACACAACCGGGCAAGGAATGGGGTCGGGTGGGGGGTGAGGCCCCTGGGGACAGCACTTCCCAAATTTTCATGTGCACAGAATCACCAAAGGGCTTTTTCAAACTGCAAATTCTGATCCACAGGTCCAGGGTGGGGCCTGAGATTCCACCTTTCTAACAAGCTCCCAGGGGTTGCTGCTGCTGGTCCGTGGACCACACTTTGAGTAGCAAGTCCCTAGGACAGAGGTTTTCACGTTTGGCTGCATGGGGAGCTTGACCAGTATGGCACACAGCCCTGACTAATTAAATCAGATCTCCAGGGGTGGGGCGAAGGCACTGGGAATTTTTAAGTTCCACAGGTGATTCTAATGTGTAGTTGGGGCCAAGGGCTGTTACTAAAGAGTTCAGAGCATAAGCCAGTGGTCCTTTGTGTCTGTAGATAGCAATTTCTGTTGAATCCTTATATGTATATTATTATTATTATACATTGATATTATGTATATTATTATTATTTAATACTATTGTTCTTAGAGTTACCATTTATTGCTATACATTAAGCTGGGCACTTTACATTCATTATCCTCGTCATTATCATTGCTGTTTTTTTTAAATAGAGCTAATATTTACTGAAGGCTTGTCTGTACCAGATACTGTGGTAGGTGGTTTGCATGCGTTACCTTATTCTACAAATAAGAGACTGAGATTCAGAAAGGTTAAGAAATTTCCCCCTGATTACACAGCTAAGACGTGGTAAAGACAGTTTGCAATCTAAGAGCTGTTTGAATCAAAGTTCATATCCATTATTCTATAAACCCATGTTTCTCAAATGTTCCTGATGATAAAGGTAATCTGAGACACTTGTTAAAAAATAGATTCCTAGGACACGTCCCCTGAGGAATCTGACTTAGTGGTCATGCCGGGCTTCTTGTTCACGAAGCTGAAGAATGAGCTTCACAAACACTCAAGGTAGGAGAGCAAGGTACAGGCCTTGTCCTTTCTCTAAATGAAAGGACAGAGCTCCCGGCTCATGCCAGGAAGGGACAAGAGAGCCCGGGGTGGTGTGTTGTCTAGGGGTTTGACAGGCAGATGAGGATTTTTCAAGCACTGGAAAAGAAGCTTAGGGGTGTGGACTTATTAAGTGGTCCTAGGATATTTACAAATAACTTGATATAAGTAACTTCTTGCTCTGTTGATGTCTCCCTGAGATACCAGCATCTTGGTCTGGCGGCAGATGAAACAAGGCCACCTGCTCAGCCCCCAAGGTGCGCTGAGATACTGCTTGCTAAAGAGTAAGTTAAATGCACTCTTATCTTTAAGGTGGAATCGTTCTTGCCTTTTACTGTGTTATGGCTGGGCTTGCATGCTAAATTAGTTTGCCCAGTTGGCAAAATCACTTCATCAGATCTGAAGGAGGAAAGACAGCCCATAGGCCTGGGCCTTTTAGCATGTTAAAGTGAATCTTACACATGATTATAAATGATTAGCATGAAATAAACATGTGCTAGTCTTCTTTATCTGGGGTATATTAACTGATCTCACTGAAGAATGACCCTAGAGCTGAATGTTTAACACAGAGTTCTAGTAGGGGGTTTCCTTGCATGTAGTTACATTGCTCTGACTGCAAATATCCTGCCTTGCTTTTTCCGGAGGCCCTCACCCTACTCTGACTACACCTATGGTCCCTGTCTCAGTAGCTTTGATTTGAGACTCAGGTCTCTCTATTTTGACCCCCAGGAGATTTTTATTGTCAGGCAAGCTTGGGAAACATTGCTGTAACTAATGATAGGACTGTGGTGTATTATTTTATTGTTGACAATTATTCATTCCCTTCCCTGTAAGAGGATTATATAGCTCAACCTTTGCCCTGCCTCCTGGCAGGCAGGCATAGAGTTCTCAGACCATTCCAGGCTTAGCAGTGTGAGTTGCTCTGACCTTTGGAAAGCAAGTGACATGACATCTGAAATTCTAGCACAAGCTTTGAGTGCAGTTGTATGGTTCAGCATGCTCTCTCACACTTCTGCCCTCTGCCATGAGAATGACATGTCCCAGAGAGGGGTTATTCCTTCAGCCTGGGTTCCAGAAGAAGAAGATACGCAGAGCAGTGCTAACCTGCAGTCATTGTGAGAAATAAAGATTTGTTGTTATAAGCCTCTGGGATTTCTAGGGATGGGGGAGGATTGCTTGTTACATAGCATAGCTGACTAATGCAAATAATGCAAATTTATTTCTGTTATTACATAGTAATAGTGACATCTATTGAGTACTTTTTGTGTATGAAGCACTATATATATAGTTATATATATATACTATACTAAATACATACAATTATATATAATATACATAATTATAATATATATACATATATATACACACACTATAATATATATATAATTGTTCCTAATCCTTGCAAAAATGAATTGTAAACTAGGAATTATCATCTCCATTTTAGAGATGAAGAAACTAACACTCAGAGAGGTAAGGTGACTTGTCTATCATACTGCCTGGAGTGGCAGAGCCAGTGTCTGATTCCAAAGCTCTTCACCCACAACTGAACCTTCTTGCCCCCTTCCCTTCTCTCCCTCTCCCACCTCTTCCCTCTTCATTCTGCTAGCATGGGTCTCAAGTGCGACCTGTTGGCAGAAACAGACATTATGCAATATTTAATTCACTTTAATTAAAACATACTTCAGTGGATTTTTTTTTTCTGGGACATAACTCATTTTGATGGGGACCCATTGGATTTTAACGGGAAACCTATTAGAGGAACATATTGTGATCTTTAATGAAGCTGGGCTGTGTGGAGAGCCACCTACAGGCAATTAAAAGCCCTCCAGGCCCTGGGGGAATAAAGTGAAATGAACTTCGGTTTGTTTAAGACAATTAGTGCAGACAATGATCTGGGAACGAATTAAATGGTCCTTGATTAGGAGCAGCTGTGCAGGTGGCTCCTCAGGAAAATGGGACATGCAAGTGGGGCTTTTAAGATGGAGTGATTATTAGTGCTTATCTGTTTATACTGGCAGCTGGCGCTGCCTCCAGGTTGCCGGTTTGATCAAGTGGCTCCATCTCCCCACCGCAACTCTCCATGCTGCCTATTCTCATTGATACCTGCTCCTTCCGGGTCTGTCAGGTGTCTCAGGGGGTCTGCCTGCCTCTGGTAGCCGATGAGTGTGTCCGCGTTGGCAGGCTGGCAGCCCCTGCACTCCTACTGGTAGCCGCTTCCATACTGATGGGCAGTCCTATACTGGTAGGATTGGGAACCTCTGTATTCTCAAGGATAGCTCTTTCCACACTAGTTAGAATGGGTATTTCTATGCTTATATACATGCATGTCTTTATATCTGCAGCTCTAGGAGCCACTATGCTCCTGTCCTAAAAGGAGGCATTGCCCCAGGTCTGGGATGGGCTCGGCCTTGCTGGAATACTGGGCAAATCCACACTGGGAGGAATAATAAGTTGTGCACTGACCATGGCAGGTACTTCTGTGCTGTAGAGACGAGTACATTTCTCGTTTGCTCTGAAAGAGGCCCTCTGCTCATGCAGGGAGGGTGCATCTTCCCTAGAAGAATGGGAAGGCTACCTGGAAGAAGAGACATCTCCACTGAATCCTGGTGGGAGTTAGCCAGAGAGCACTTCTGTACTGATAAAAACAGAGCAAACACATGTAGGTGCTTTTACACCGACTGATCAAAAGCACCTGCAATGGTTGCATTGGGAATGTCCCAGAGGACATGAATGGGTATGACTGTCATAAAAGAAAGAACTGGTGAGTCTGTACTGGCGGGGAAGCACCCCTCACACAGGTAGAGACATCCACTGGCAGGCATTTCCACCCTCACGTTAATAGGAATCCCTACATTTGCTAGAATGAGTGTTTCTGTAGATGGGCATATCTACATTAGCGAGGATGGGCACTTCTATGCTGGCAGGGGTAAGTCCTAGAAAAGAATGGAGATTTTGTACTGAGAGAAATGAGTGCTTCTAAACGCTGGTCTCTGACATTTCCTAACTCCTGACCAGTAAAACCAGAGTGATTCCACTGACTTTTCCAAAGCCCCAGACCATTCCCAGAACTTAGGGTGTCTCAGCACAGGCTACTCTGCCCAGAGATGGAGGCAGCTACCCTATGGGTGATGTGGGGCAGAAAAAGACAATGGAGAGAGGACGCAGGGCCACTGCTCATCTACCTGCCAGGGAGTGACTAGGAAGGGAACAGCTCCCATTCTGGGAAGAGCCCAGAGTGGATTCCCAGCAAACTTTCTGGTACACAGGACCAACGAGGCCAGGGAGGGTGGCAGCCAGGACCTCCCACCAACACCAAGCAGCCCCAAGCCCCGTCCCCAATCCCTCACAGCTCTAGCTCCTGGCAGGGGCTGCTGTGAGATTCCCCATGCAACCCTGACACGGGGCTGTAGCTAAAACATTGGTCTGGCAGTTTTCCCTCTTTAAGTTGAAGTGTGATGTTGGCAGGCAGTGAGCTGTGGTGGCAGGCTGCCAGAGAGAGCATGTGTTGGAAATCCTTGTTCCACGTTGCAGCAATCTGGGGCTCCCCCACCCACAAACTGCTCCAGAGCCAGCCAGCAATGGGGCCAGAGCTCCCACTGATGGGGAGCAGCCACCGAGATTAGGGGATGATGAGGCAGAGATGCTTGGAGAAACCAATGAGAGAGAAAGACACGAATACAGACTGCCAGAACTGATGTGGAGCCAGAGAGAAAAAGAAACAAAACCGCAGCCAGAGTCAGAGACACAGAGAGAAACATGGAGACCCAAGGTCAGGGAGATCCAAGGAAGAGTGAGAGAAGAGAGAATTTAAAGATTTAAAGATAAGAAGCATAAAACTTTGGATAAAAATGACAGACTGTGTCCAATCCTATCTCCCCAGATCTCTAGTTATAACAGAAAAAAAAATATATAGTGATGTAAGTGTATACTATTGTAACAGCTGTAGAAAACAAGAGTCCTCGGTGGACCAGAAACTTTGTGGAACTCCTGAAAGACGGAAGGTTAGACAGGCTTGGACTGACAGAGGCGCCCACAGCCCAAGACACACGAGGAGAGCAGCGCTGTGCACGATGGGGCTGGTGCCGGTTGTGAAGCTGCATCTAGAGCAGCTGGAGTGGCCAGTCCCTGCCCAACCACCCCCCAGCTTCCCATTGCTCATGCTGAGAAGTTGATAGCAGGGGAGTTTACCCACAAGCCACAGCAGTCGGAGGGCCTATTTGGGTCTGAGAGTCAGGGACATGCCCTGAGGAATTTAGTGACACACTTAGAGTGGGAAGAAGACCAACTGCCATCACACTCCACTGGTGGGGCTCCTTCACGTTGATTACCTTGCGGCCAAAACCGTCCTTCCAAAACAAGCAGAGGTTCCTAAAGCAGAGGTGAGCAGAAACACAAGAATATCCAAGCGTTTGAGGAAAAGCCACACTATGAAAGAGAGGCATCAAATTTAACAAACCGAAGACCTAAGACCCAAGGGAATAGACTTAAGAGAGCAAACAAACAAAAAGAAGACTTTAAAGTGGTTTGATTACCATCCCTAGGGAGATTGGAGAAGATATCGTACCATA